>JAVFKX010000286.1:0-80178 GCA_033296515.1 Macrochelys suwanniensis | reverse complement strand
TCCTGCCCCCCGGCCGGGGCCTGGGCCTGGTCTGCCTCCCCGGGGAGCCCCGACGACCCCGACGACGCGCAGTGGGGCAGCTGCTTCGTGGCCGGGTGGGGCACCACGGTGTACGGTGAGCGGGGCCGGGCCCGGAGGGGTCTCTGGGGGGGGGTCCGATGGGGGGTCTCTCAGGGGGTCCGGCCCAGGTTGCAGCGCTGTGTCCCCACAGGGCAGGACCGGGTCTCAGGGCGCTGCGGGAGGCCGGGGGGGTCTCTGGGGGGCTCCGGGGGGGTCTCTCAGCGCTCTCTCCCGCAGGGCAGGACCAGGTCTCGGGGGCGCTGCGGGAGGCCGGGGGGGTCTCTGGGGGGGCTCCGGGGGGGTCTCTCAGCGCTCTCTCCGCAGGGCAGGACCGGGTCTCAGGGGCGCTGCGGGAGGCCGGGGGGGTTCCTGGGGGGGCTCCGGGGGGGTCTCTCAGCGCTCTCTCCCGCAGGGCAGGACCGGGTCTCAGGGGCCGCTGCGGGAGGCGGGGGGGTCTCTGGGGGGCTCCGGGGGGGTCTCTCAGCGCTCTCTCCGCAGGGCAGGACCGGGTCTCAGGGGCGCTGCGGGAGGCCGGGGGGGGTCTCTGGGGGGGCTCCGGGGGGTCTCTCAGCGCTCTCTCCCGCAGGGCAGGACCGGGTCTCGGGGGCGCTGCGGGAGGCCGGGGGGTCTCTGGGGGGGGCTCCGGGGGGGTCTCTCAGCGCTCTCTCCCGCAGGGCAGGACCGGGGTCTCAGGGGCGCTGCGGGAGGCCGGGGGGGTCTCTGGGGGGGCTCCGGGGGGGTCTCCTCAGCGCTCTCTCCCGCAGGGCAGGACCAGGTCTCGGGGGCGCTGCGGGAGGCCGGGGGGGTCTCTGGGGGGGCTCCGGGGGGGTCTCTCAGCGCTCTCATCCCGCAGGGCAGGACCGGGTCCTTCGGGGGCACTGCGGGAGGCCGGGGGGGTCTCTGGGGGGCTCCGGGGGGGTCTCTCAGCGCTCTCTCCCGCAGGGCAGGACCGGGTCTCGGGGCGCTGCGGGAGGCCGGGGGGGTCTCTGGGGGGGCTCCGGGGGGGTCTCTCAGCGCTCTCTCCCGCAGGGCAGGACAGGTCTCGGGGGCGCTGCGGGAGGCCGGGGGGGTCTCTGGGGGGGCTCCGGGGGGGTCTCATCAGGCGCTCTCTCCCGCAGGGCAGGGACCGGGTCTCAGGGGCGCTGCGGGAGGCCGGGGGGGCTCTCTGGGGGGGCTCCGGGGGGGTCTCTCAGCGCTCTCTCCCGCAGGGCAGGACCAGGTCTCGGGGGCGCTGCGGGAGGCCGGGGGGGTCTCTGGGGGGGCTCCGGGGGGGGCTCTCAGCGCTCTCTCCCCGCAGGCAGGACCAGGTCTCGGGGGCGCTGCGGGAGGCCGGGGGGTCTCTGGGGGGGCTCCGGGGGGTCTCTCAGCGCTCTCTCCCGCAGGGCAGGGACCAGGTCTCGGGGGCGCTGCGGGAGGCCGGGGGGGTCTCTGGGGGGGCTCCGGGGGGGGCTCTCAGCGCTCTTCCCGCAGGGCAGGACCAGGTCCTCGGGGGCGCTGCGGGAGGCCGGGGTGCGGATCGTGACTGGCTGCGCTGCATGTGGTGGATGGGGGTCCCTGACCCAGAACATGGTCTGCGCCGGGCACGAGGAGGGCGGCCGGGACGCCTGCCAGGTGGGGACCCCCCCGGCCCCTCCCCCGCCCAGCCCTCCCTTTCCTCCTCCACGTCTCTCCTTCCTCCTTCCCTCCATCGCTTCCTCCGCGTCTCTCCTTCCTTCCTTTCGCCCTTCACTGCCTCCTCCGCGTCTCTCCCGCTTCCTTCGCTTCCGTCCTCCTTCCGTCGCTTCCTCCGCGTCTCTCCTGCTTCCTTCCTCCTTCCCTCCTTCCTCCCTTCGCTTCCTCCTCTGCGTCTCTCCTCCTCCATCATTTCCCTCCTTCGCTTCTTTCCTTCCTCCTCCCCGTCTCTCCTCCTCCATCGCTTCCTTCCTTCCTCCGTCACTTCCTCCCTCTGCTTCCTTCCTCCGTCACTTCCTCCTTCCTTCCTTCCTCCTCCGCGTCTCTCCTCCTCCGTCGCTTCCTTCCTTCCTCCGTCACTTCCTTCCTCTGCTTCCTTCCGCCGTCACTTCCTCCTTCCTTCCTTCCTCCTCCACGTCTCTCCTCCTCCGTCGCTTCCTTCCTTCCTCCGTCACTTCCTCCCTCTGCTTCCTTCCTCCGTCACTTCCTCCTTCCTTCCTTCCCTCCTCCATCGCTTCCTTCCTTCCTCCTTCACTTCCTTCCTCCGCCGCATCTCTCCTCCTCCATCGCTTCCTTCCTCCTCCGTCACTTCCTTCCTCCTCCATCGCTTCCTTCCTTCCTCCGTCACTTCCTTCCTCCTCCATCGCTTCCTTCCTTCCTCCGTCACTTCCTTCCTCCTCCATCCTTCCTTCCTCCGTCACTTCCTTCCTCCTCCATCGCTTCCTTCCTTCCTCTGTCACTTCCTCCCTCTGCTTCCTTCCTCCGTCACTTCCTCCTTCCTTCCTTCCTCCTCCGCGTCTCTCCTCCTCCGTCGCTTCCTTCCTTCCTCCGTCACTTCCTTCCTCTGCTTCCTTCCGCCGTCACTTCCTCCTTCCTTCCTTCCTCCTCCGCGTCTCTCCTCCTCCATCGCTTCCTTCCTTCCTCCGTCACTTCCTTCCTCTGCTTCCTTCCACCGTCACTTCCTCCTTCCTTCCTTCCTCCTCCACGTCTCTCCTCCGTCGCTTCCTTCCTTCCTCCGTCACTTCCTTCCTCTGCTTCCTTCCTCCATCACTTCCTCCTTCCTTCCTTCCCTCCTCCATCGCTTCCTTCCTTCCTCCTTCACTTCCTTCCTCCGCCGCATCTCTCCTCCTCCATCGCTTCCTTCCTTCCTCCGTCACTTCCTTCCTCCTCCATCGCTTCCTTCCTTCCTCCGTCACTTCCTTCGCTTCCTTCCTCTGTCACTTCCTTCTTTCCTTTTCTCATCGCTTTCTTCGTTGCCTCGTTTTCCCCGTTGGTTTGTTTTCTCCTCCATTCGTTCCTTGGCTCATTCCCCTCTTTTCTCGCCCCGCCGTCGAGTCCTTTTCTCGGTTTCCCGCGGGTTTCTTCGCCTCCCGCGCTCGCCGACTCGCTCTCTCGTTGCAGGGTGACAGTGGGGGCCCCCTGCAATGCCAGGCCCCCCCGGGCTCCCCCTGGTACCAGGTGGGGGTCGTGAGCTGGGGCCGGGGCTGCGGCAGGCGCCAGCGCTCCGGGCGTCTACACCCGCGTGGCCAACTTCCGGGCCTGGATGGACGAGGCCACGGCCGCGGCGGGGAGACCCCTGAGGCCCCAGAAGGCCACGCCCACCGGGCTGGGCTCCGCCCCCCAGCAGACGGAGGTCACCGGCGGCGGGGGGCCCGGCCCCTGCCCGGGGCGGCCCCTGGGCCTCGCCCTGGCACTGGCTGTGGGGAGCTGGCTGGGCTGAGCGAGACGCAAAGCATGCTGGGAAGAGGACAGAGCTGCTGCTGCTGCAAAGGATTCTGGGAGGCAGGGGCAGGCGGGCGAAGGGTCATTAAATATGAGGAGGCGAAGCGGAGAGCGAGCTGTTCCCTGGGAATAGGGGACCCAGGCGTCCGGGAGAGCAGGGCAGGGCGCTGACCCCGGGGGAGGGGAGACGGGACCCAGGCGTCCGGGAGAGCAGGGCAGGGCGCTGACCCTGGGGGAGGGGAGACGGAACCCAGGCGTCCGGGAGAGCAGGGCAGGGCACTGACCCCAGGGGAGGGGAGATGGGACCCAGGCGTCCGGGAGAGCAGGGCAGGGCGCTGACCCCGGGGGAGGGGAGATGGGACCCAGGCGTCCAGGAGAGCAGGGCAGGGCGCTGACCCCCTGGGGAGGGGAGATGGGACCCAGGCGTCCGGGACAGCAGGGCAGGGCGCTGACCCCTGGGAGGGGAGATGGGACCCAGGCGTCCAGGAGAGCAGAGCAGGGCGCTGACCCCGGGGGGAGGGGAGATGGGACCCAGGCGTCTGGGAGAGCAGGGCAGGGCGCTGACCCCCTGGGGTGGGGAGACGGGACCCAGGCGTCCGGGAGAGCAGAGCAGGGCGCTGACCCCGGGGGAGGGGAGATGGGACCCAGGTGTCTGGGAGAGCAGGGCAGGGCGCTGACCCCCTGGGGAGGGGAGATGGGACCCAGGCGTCCGGGAGAGCAGGGCAGGGCGCTGACCCCTGGAAGGGGAGACGGGACCCAGGCGTCCGGGAGAGCAGGGCAGGGCGCTGACCCCTGGTGAGGGGAGATGGGACCTAGGCGTCCGGGAGAGCAGGGCAGGGTGCTGACCCCCTGGGTAGGGGAGATGGGACCCAGGTGTCCGGGAGAGCAGAGCAGGGCGCTGACCCCCTGGGGAGGGGAGATGGGACCCAGGTGTCCGGGAGAGCAGAGCAGGGCGCTGACCCCCTGGGGAGGGGAGATGGGACCCAGGCGTCCGGGAGAGCAGGGCAGGGCGCTGACCCTTGGGGAGGGGAGATGGGACCCAGGCCTCCGGACAGCAGGGCAGGGTGCTGACCCCAGGGGAGGGGAGATGGGACCCAGGCGTCCGGGAGAGCAGAGCAGGGCGCTGACCCCTGGGAAGGGGAGACGGGACCCAGGCCTCCGGGAGAGCAGGGCAGGGCGCTGACCCCTGGGAGGGGAGACGGGACCCAGGCGTCCGGGAGAGCAGGGCAGGGCGCTGACCCCTGGTGAGGGGAGATGGGACCCAGGCGTCTGGGAGAGCAGGGCAGGGCGCTGACCCCTGGGAAGGGGAGACGGGACCCAGGCCTCCGGGAGAGCAGGGCAGGGCGCTGACCCAGGGGAGGGGAGATGGGACCCAGGCGTCCGGGAGAGCAGGGCAGGGCGCTGACCCCTGGGAAGGGGAGACGGGACCCAGGCCTCCGGGAGAGCAGGGCAGGGCGCTGACCCCTGGTGAGGGGAGATGGGACCTAGGCGTCCGGGAGAGCAGGGCAGGGCGCTGACCCCTGGGGAGGGGAGATGGGACCCAGGTGTCCGGGAGAGCAGAGCAGGGCGCTGACCCCCTGGGGAGGGGAGATGGGACCCAGGTGTCCGGGAGAGCAGGGCAGGGCGCTGACCCCTGGGGAGGGGAGATGGGACCCAGGTGTCCGGGAGAGCAGAGCAGGGCGCTGACCCCCTGGGGAGGGGAGATGGGACCCAGGTGTCCGGGAGAGCAGAGCAGGGCGATGATCCCCGGGGGAAGGGAGATGGGACCCAGGCGTCCGGGAGGAGGAATCTCGGGGTGGTGGGTGCTGAGGCAGGGCGGGGGAGGGGGTTCCCCTGGGAGCCAGAACCCCGTGATGTCACAGTGGAATCTCGGGGCACCCGGTATTTACCTTCAAATCAGCTGGAGGAAGCAGGTACCGGGGGGGGGGGGGGGCTGGGCTGGATTGGGGTTATTTTGAGGGGTGGGGGGCAGCAGTGGGGGGGGAACAGGCAGCTCAGAGGGTTGGGGTCCAGGAATCTGGAGGACTTTACTCAGGGGTGCCGGAAGGGGGTCAGGGGTGCTAGGATGGAGGTCAAGGACAGAGATGGGGGTCGGGGGGGCTTAGGGGGTGTCTCAGACCCCCAAGGGAATGAATTCAGGATGGGGTACTGGGTTGGGGGGCAATGGGGGGTTGGGGGCACAGGGTGTAGGTTCGGGGGCTCCCTGCTCTAACCCTCCTGTGGCCCCGCAGAATGGAGGTTGTGACCGGGTACTGGGCTCAGGATTTGGGGGTTCAGGGAGGAGGTTTGGGGGAGCAGGGTGGAGGTTTGGGGGCCCCCAGCTCTAACCCCCCCGACACCCCAGGATGGAGTTCGTGACGGGATACGGGGTGGAGGTTTGGGGGTGCAGGGAGGAGGTTTGGGGGTGGAGGTTTGAGGATGCAGGGAGAGATTTAGGGGTGCAGGGGGAGGTTTGGGAGTGCAGGGGGTCCGGGGCCCCCCCGCTCTAACCCCCGGCCCCCCAGGATGGAGTTTGTGATGGGGTACCAGGGTGGAGGTTTGGGGGTGCAGGGGAGATTTAGGGGTACATGGGGAGTTTGGGGGGTGCAGGGGGAGGTTGGGAGCTTTGAGGGTGCAGGGGGAGATTTAGGGGTACATGGGAAGGTTTGGGGGTGCAGGGGGAGGTCCAGGGCCCCCCCGCTCTAACCCCCCAGCCCCCCAGGATGGAGTTCGTGACGGGGTACCGGGGTGGAGGTTTGGGGGTGCAGGGGAGATTTAGGGGTGCAGGGGGAGGTTGGGAGGTTTGAGGGTGCAGGGGAGGTTTGGGGGTGTAGGGAAGATTTAGGGGTGCATGGGGAGGTTTGGGGTGTAGGGGAGATTTAGGGGTGCATGGGGAGGCTTGGGGGTGCAGGGGAGGTTGGGAGGTTTGAGGGTGCAGGGGAGGTTTGGGGGTGTAGGGGGTCCGGGGGCCCCCCGCTCTAACCCCCCGGCCCCCCAGGATGGAGTTCGTGACGGGGGTACCGGGCCGAGGTGCTGGACCTAGCGGAGCTGCTGCTGGGCTGGCATCGGCACCAGGCCGGGGGGCCCCGGCGCCGGCAGGAGGGGCATGTCCGGCGCCTGCCCCCCGACCCCGCCCTCTGGCTGCTGCACCTGCTGCCCAACCCCCGCCTGGCCCTGGGGCTGGCGCTGCCGGGGGGGGCCCGGGGGGATCCCCGGGGGCGGCTCTGCGGGGAGGACGCCCTGCAACTGCGGGACCTGCAGCGGGCGGTCACCTTCCTGCGGCTGGACGAGGAGGACGAGGGGCCGGAGACAGGTACCCCCCTGTCCCCCCCGCAGGGCCCCCTGAACCCCATCCCTCCGGCCCCCTACTGGGCCCCCTGTCCCGCATCCCCCCATCCCCGTGGGCCTCCCCTGCCTGGCCCTGGCCCCCCACCCCCCCGCCGGGCCCCCCGAACCCCATCCCTCCGGCCCCCTACTGGGCCCCCTGTCCCGCATCCCCCCATCCCCGTGGGCCTCCCCTGCCTGGCCCTGGCCCCCCACCCCCCCGCCGGGCCCCCCGAACCCCATCCCTCCGGCCCCCTACTGGGCCCCCTGTCCCGCATCCCCCCATCCCCGTGGGCCTCCCCTGCCTGGCGCCTGGCCCCCCGAACCCCATCCCCCCCATTCCCACAACCCCATGGGGCTCCCCTGCCGGGCCCCTCCCCCATCTCCCCATCCTCCTGCTGAGCCCCCTTCCCCATCCCCGCCATTGCCCTGGGGCTCCCCTGCCTGGCCCCCAGCCCCCCTCCCCCTGCCGGGCCCCCTCCCCCATCCCCCCACCAGGCCCCCCCATCCCCCCCGTTCCCCATGGGGGCTCCCCGGCCTGGCCCCCCTCCCCCTAATTCCCCACCGGGCCCCCCGTCCCCCCATTCTCCCATCCCCATGGGGGCTCCCCTGCCTGGCCTCCGTCCCCCGTCAACCTGCCTAGGCCCCTCCCCCATCCCCCATTTCCCTGGGGCTCCCCTACCCCCCACCCTGCCAGACAGCCCCTATTCACTGGGCACCCCGCCCCCGACCATCCCCCCATCTACCCCCCCCCTCAGGCCAGGCCCTGCTGCACGTGGAGCACCTCCTGCTGGTGACGGACGAGCACGGGACGGTGATGGGCCTGGATTTCCAGCTGGGGGCCGGGGCCCCCCCCCAGCCGGCACCGCCCGCCCCCGTGGAGCAGCTGGCGCTGGGGCTCCTCTGCCGGAGCATGGCCTGCCCCCTGGGCGGGGGGGAGCCCCGCCGGCCCCGGCTGCTGGCCGTGGGGGACCCCGCCTTGCACAAGTGAGTGTGAACGGGGGGGGGGGAGGCGGGGGAGGGGCTCCATGCCCGTCCCCTGCCCTGCTGACCCCCCCCCCGCTCTCCCCCCGCAGGTCGCTGGAGCCCCTCTTGCCCCGGCTGGGGGTGCGACTGGCCCCAGGGCCCATGCGGGGCTGGGGCCCGAAACCCGCCTTCACCTTCCCCTCCATGCGCGTGCGAGCCTGTCACGTGTGCAAGAGACACGGCTTCCAGGGGCGGCTGGCGCCGTGGTGAGCGGGGCGCTGGGGGGGCGGCGGTGTCGGGGAGGGGGGGGGGGCCCAGGCTGGCTCTGAGCCCCCCCCTTTATCTCCCCCCTCCCCCGCAGCCAGCAGTGCCGGGCCGTGCTGTACTGCTCCGAGCGCTGCCGGGCGGGCCGACTGGGCCCGCAGCCCCGAGGACGCGGCCCACCGGGCCTGGTGCCCCCGCATGGCCGGGTACATGGCCCGGGCCCGGCAGCTGGCCGACCTGCCCTTCACCTTCGCCGCCGGTGAGCCCTGGGGGGGCCAGGGGGGCAGGGCAGTGGGGCATGGGGGGCGGGGTGCACCGGGGGGGTCCCCAGGAGGGTGGGGCGGGGGGGCAGGGTGCACCGGGGGGTCCCCAGGGGGGCAGGGCAGTGGGGCATGGGGGGCAGGGTGCACTGGGGGGTCCCCAGGGGGGCAGGGCATTGGTGCATGGGGAAGCAGGGTGCACAGGGGGGTCCCCAGGGGGGCAGGGCAGTGGGGCAGGGGGGGCAGGGTGCACCGGGGGGGTCCCCAGGGGGGCAGGGCATTGGTGCATGGGGGGTGGGGTGTACCAGGGGTCCCCAGGGGGGCAGGGCAGTGGGGCAGGGGGGGCAGGGTGCACCGGGGGGGTCCCCAGGGGGGCAGGGCAGTGGTGCATGGGGAAGTAGGGTGCACAGGGGGGTCCCCAGGGGGGCAGGGCAGGGGGGGCAGGGTGCACAGGGGGGTCCCCAGGGGGGCAGGGCAGTGGTGCTTGGGGGGCCGGGTGCACGGGGGGGTGCCCAGGGGGGCAGGGCAGTGGTACATGGGGGGTGGAGTGCACGGGGGGTACCAGGGGGGCAGGGCAGTGGGGCATGGGGGGGTCCCCAGGGGGGCAGGGCAGTGGTGCATGGGGAAGCAGGGTGCACAGGGGGGTCCCCAGGGGGGCAGGACAGTGGTGCAGGGGGCCCCCGGGCAGGGGAAATTCTGGGTGTGGGGGGGTCACCGGGTGAGTGTGAGGGGGGCTGGACAGGGAAGCGGGTGCTGGGGGAGGGGAAGGGGGCCCAGGGCCGGAGCTGTGGGGGGGCGGCGCACACGGAGCTGGGGTTTATCGGGGCCCCCCCCCCCGTTTCCCGTGGCAGAGGCGACCAGCGACGGGTTCAACAAGGAGGGGTTCCTGGCCACCCGGGGGCTGACCCGGGGGTACTGGGCCCACGAGAGCATGCTGGTCCGGGCCCCCGACTACGGCGTGGGGCTGGGGGGCAGAAAGGACTGGAGCCCCGGCCCCCTGCAGAGCGGTGAGCACGGGGGGGGAGGGGGGAGCTGGGGCCTGTCCCCTCTGGGGGGCACCGGCCCCCCCTCCCCGCTCTAACACCCCGTTTCCCTTCCCCCCACACAGGTAACCCCTTCGAAGCGCTGAGGCCGGAGGGGGGAGCCGCCCTGCCCCCCACCTCCCCGGAGCCCCCTGCACCCAGGACCTATTTCAGTGAGACGGGGGAGGGGAGGCGGGTTATAGCTGGAGGGGGCGGGGCCGCTCAGCTGGGGGGGAGGAGCCAGTGACAGCTAGGGGAGGGGGAGGGGCTAGTGGCAGCTGTGGGGAGGGGCCAGTGACAGCTGGGATGAGGGGGAGGGGCCAGTGGCAGCTGGGGGAGGGGCCAGTGGCAGATGGGGGAGGAGCCAGTGACAGATGGGGAGGAGCCAGTGACAGCTGGGGGAAGTGGGGAGGAGCCAGTGACAGCTGGAAAGAGGGGGAGGGGCCAGTGACAGCTGGGGGAGGAGCCAGTGACAGCTGGGGGAGGGGCTGGTCCCGGGGGTGGGGGAAGGAGCCAGTGGCAGCTGGGGGAGGGGCTGGTCCCATGGGGGGGAGGAGCCAGTGGCAGCTGGGGGTGGGGCTGGTCCCATGGGGGGAGGAGCCAGTGGCAGCTGGGGGCGGGGCTGGTCCCATGGGGGGGAGGAGCCAGTGGCAGCTGGGGGCGGGGCTGGTCCCATGGGGGGGAGGAGCCAGCGGCAGTGCAGGGAGGGGCTGGTCCCATGGGGGGGAGGAGCCAGCGGCAGTGCAGGGAGGGGCTGGTCCCATGGGGGGAGGAGCCAGTGACAGCCGAGGGAGGGGCTGGTCCCATGGGGGGGAGGAGCCAGTGGCAGCTGGGGGAGGGGCTGGTCCCATGGGGGGGAGGAGCCAGTGGCAGCTGGGGGCGGGGCTGGTCCCATGGGGGGAGGAGCCAGTGGCAGCTGGGGGCGGGGCTGGTCCTGGGGGGGAGGAGCCAGTGGCAGCTGGGGGCGGGGGGTGGTCCCATCAGCTGGGGGAGGGGCGGTCACTGCTCGTGGGGGGGGGCTGCCCCCCGTCCCCACCTGACCCCCGTGTCCCCCCAGGCTCGTGGCAGGAGTACTACGCCTGGCGGGGGCTCCCGCTGGGCTCCCCCCTGGCCGTGCTCTCAGCTACCCCCTGAGCGTCTATTACATCGTCACCCAGCTGGCCCCCCGGCACTGTGAGTGGGGGGGGGTCCCGGGTGGGGGCCTCCGCGTGGGGAGGGACAGGTGGCGGGGGGGGGGCTGGGAAGCTGGCGTCACCGTGTGGGCGGGGGTGGAGAGCCCCAGTCCTGGGGGGTGGAAGTGTCTGGGAACTGGGAGGGATCCCCTGACCCCCTTCTGACCCCCCCAATTCCTCTCCCCGCCCCAGTCCCGGAGCTGAACATCCTGAACAAACAGTCGCTGAAGATTCACATCGTGGAGACGGGGAAGGAGTCGGACATGGCCCCTCTCTTCTGGGTCTGTGTGTGGGGGGCGCCGTGGGGCGGTTCGGGGGCATGGGGGGCAAGTGGCACCATGGGGCAGGGCTGGGGGCACAGTGGGGTGGGGATGGGCAAAGAGGGAATGGGGGGCTGGGGGCGCCATGAGGCAGGGCTGGGCTCTGGTGGATATAGGGGGGCCAGGGGGGCGCCGTGGGGCAGGGCTGTGCTCTGGTGGGTATAGGGGGGCAGGGGCGCCATGGGGCAGGGCCGGGCTCTGGTGGGTATGGGGGGGCAGGGGGCGCCATGGGGCAGGGCCGGGCTCTGGTGGGGTATGGGGGGCTGGGGGCACCGTGGGGCAGGGCTGGGCTCTGGTGGGTGTGGGGGGGCGGGGGGGGCGCCGTGGGGCTGTGTGGGGCTCGCCGTGACCCCCCCTCGCCTTTGGGCCCCCCAGGAGCTGTCGGTGCTGCTGCCCCACGTCTCGCTGGAGCTGCTGTTCCTGGGGGGGGTGTTGCCCCCTGAGGCCGACGGGCAGCAGGTCCTGCTGCAGAGAACGGTGAGGGGGGGGGCCGTGGGGGCGGGTGGGGGGGGGAAAGCCCTGAGCTTCACCCCCCCATGGCTGATCCCCCCCCGTCTCTCTCTCTCCCCCCCCCCACAGGAGGCGCAGGGGGTGCGCATCTGGCCCGGCCCGGCCCCCAAGGCCAAGGGGGGGCGGGGGGGGCTGCAGCTGAAATTCTGCGCCCAGCCCACCCTCTGCTGCAGGGCCCCAAACCCGACCTGGTCATCGGTGAGTGTCCCCCGCCCGGGGGGGGGACTGGCTGGGGGGGGGGGCTGTCGGAGGGGAGGGGCACAGGGCAGGGAGGGGGGACCCTGGGGGGCTGTCTGGGGGGTGGGGCCCAAGCCAGGGGAGAGCTGGGGGGGGGGCTTTTTGGCAGGGAGGGGAGAGGGAGCTCTCTAAGGGGGGACACATGGGGAACCCCAATGCGTGGGGGTGGTGCAGTCTGGGGTGGGGGGGGGCTGACAGTGAGGGGAGGGGTTCCCCCGAGAGAGGAGGGAGGTTCCCCCGGGGGGAGAGCAGCGGGGGGGGGCTCTCCCTGTTTGTGGCAGACCCCTGAGGCGCCCCCTCCCCGTTATTTCTCAGGGTTCAATTCCGGCTTTGCACTGAAGGACACCTGGCTTAGCGCCCTGCCCCGCCTGCAGGTGGGTAACCCCGACCCACGGGCCCCCCAGAGCTCCCCTCCCCCCGCTGCACCCCAAACTTCCCCTCGTCCTACAGCACCCGCCTCTGAACCCCCAACTCCCCTCCCCCTGGTGCACCCCAAACCTCCCCTCATCCCGCAGCAGCCGCCTCTGAACCCCCCAACTCCCCTCCCCATGCTGCACCCCAAACCTCCCCTCCCCCCGCTGCACCCCAATCTCCCCTCCCCCGCTGCACCCCAAACCTCCCCTCATCCCGCAACAGCCGCCTCTGAACCCCCCAACTCCCCTCCCCCTCTGCACCCCAAACCTCCGCTCGTCCTGCTGCACCCGCCTCGGAACCCCCCAACTCCCCTCCCTGCGCTGCACCCCAAATTTCCCCTCCCCCCGCAGCACCCACCTCTGAACTCCCCTCCCCCTGCTGCACCTCAAACTCCTCCCTTCCTGCCGTGCCCCCAAACTCCCCTCCCCCCTGCTTGGCCCCCCCCAACTCCCCTCCCTCCTGCTGCACCCCCAAACTCTGGGCCCGGACGCCTGGCTCCCCGGCAGCTCCAGCCCCGGACGTCTGGGTCCCCTTCTGGCTCCGGCCCCTGACGACTGGCTCCCTGGTGGCCCCGGACGCCTGGGTCCCCACGTCTCCCCCCGTCTCCCCCGCAGGCGCTCCGGGTCCCGGCCTACTTCACGGAGTGCAGCGAGTACAGCTGCGCGGTGGACGAGGCCACGGTCTCCATGGCGACGGGGGGCAGCGCCGGCCCGGCCCACGTCAACCCCTTCCGGTCGCCCTTCCGCCAGGCCGGCCGTGGACAACGCCCTGCCCTGGTGGGTGCCGGGCGCGGGAGTGACCTTTGACCCCCCCCTCCTCGGCGTGACCTCTGACCCCCCCTCCTCGGCGTGACCTCTGACCCCCCTGGTGTGACCTCTGACCCCCTCCTCGGCGTGACCTCTGACCCCCTCAGTCATTAGCCCCCGTTGACCTGACCTCTGACCCCTGTGGCGCTGTGACCCCCTTGTACGTCACAAGTGACCTCTGACCCTTCCGACATGATCCCCGCGCAGCTGAACTCTGACCTCAGTCGTGTCTCGTTGGGTGATCTCTGACCCTTGGTCTCAATAGCATGACCTCTAACCCCCCCCCCCCCATCACGCACTGGAATGACCTCTGCCCCCTTGTCCGCATTAGCATGACCTCTGACCCCATCACACATTGGCATGACCTCTGCCCCCTTGTCCGCATTAGCATGACCTCTGACCCCATCACACATTGGCATGACCTCTGACCCTTTGTCCTCATTAACATGACCTCTGACCCCCCCATCACACATTGCAATGATCTCTACCCTTTGTTCTCGTTAGCATGACCTCTGACCCCATCACACATTGCCATGACCTCTGACCCCATCACACATTGGCATGACCTCTGGCCCCTTGTTCGCATTAGCATGACCTCTGACCCCATCACACACTGGAATGACCTCTGACCCTTTGTCCTCATTAACATGACCTCTGACCCATCACACACTGGAATGACCTCTGACCCTTTGTCCTCATTAACATGACCTCTGACCCCCCATCACACATTGCCATGACCTCTGACCCCTTGTTCTCATTAGCATGACCTTTGACCCCCCACACCAGTGACCCCTTCCTTGGCCTTGCCAGAATGTCCTTAGATCCAGGTCATTCGCCATCGGTGTGACCTCTGACCCCCCCCCCATCACATTGCCGTGACCTCTGACCCCCGTGATCTCTGACCCCAGTGTCACTGCGCCCGTTGCAGTAACCTCTGACCTCAGCCCCTCTCTGTGACCTTTAACCCCCGCAGCGGTGCCTCCCGACGACCTGACCTCTGACCTATTGACCCTCGCCTCTCGATTTTGACTCTCCCTGACCCCTGGAGCCCCCCCCCACACCCCTGACCGCTGACCCCGTTGCCCACCATTGCCGTGACCTCTGACCCCTGTCTCCTTTCCCCCCCCCAGGTACTCCAACGCCTTCATCTTCCACCTGCTCTACAAGGGGGGGCCGGGGGGGGCGCGGCAGCCCCCCGGGCCGGCCCCGCCCCCCGCCCCCAGCCCCACCCGCCAGGGGCCCGAGCCCGGCCCGGCCCGCGCCCGCCGCAAGGAGAAGCGGCAGAAACCGCAGCGGCCGCCGGCACAAATGACATGGGGGGGGGGCAGCCGGGGGGGGCTAATAAACCCGCCGCGGCTAATGGAGCCTGCGCCTCATTATTGTCCCACTCGGGGTCCCCCCCCCGGGGATGAGCCGGTCCTGCTCCCCCCCCCCCGTGACGTCCTGCCCCCTCCAGTCACTGACATCACCCCCCCCTCCCGCCCCAGCCGGGCCAGGCACCAGCCCGCCCCCCCCCCCCCCCCCCCCCCCCCCCCGCTTCAAGGCCGAGCCCCGACTCCCGCCCCTCGGCGCCATGGGGGGCGATGACGTCGCCTCTGCACCCGCCCTTTGCCCGGCTTATCGCAGAGCAAACAGCCCGGGCCAGGAGACACGGCTGGGAATCCTGGCTCCGGCCAGCCACCCCCCCAAATCCTCCGGCTCCGGCAGCAGCCCCTGAAATCCTCCAGCTCCGGGCAGCGGCCCCCACAAATCCCCCAGCTCTGGGCAGCAGCCCCTGAAATCCTCTGGCTCCGGGCAGCGGCCTCCCCAAATCTTCCGGCTCCGGGCAGCAGCCCCTGAAATCCTCTGGCTCCGGGCAGCGGCCTCCCCAAATCCTCCAGCTCCGGGCAGCGGCCCCTGAAATCCTCCAGCTCTGGGCAGCGGCCCCTCAAATCCTCCAGCTCCGGGCAGCAGCCCCTGAAATCCTCTGGCTCCGGGCAGCGGCCTCCCCAAATCTTCCAGCTCCGGGCAGTGGCCCCTGAAATCCTCCAGCTCTGGGCAGCGGCCCCCCCAAATCCTCCAGCTCCGGGCAGCAGCCCCTGAAATCCTCTGGCTCCGGGCAGCGGCCTCCCCAAATCTTCCAGCTCCGGGCAGTGGCCCCTGAAATCCTCCAGCTCCGGGCAGCGGCCCCCCCAAATCCTCCAGCTCCGGGCACCAGCTCCAGGCAGCAGCCCCTGAAATCCTCCAGCTCCGGGCAGCGGCCCCCACAAATCCTCCAGCTCCGGGCAGCGGCCCCCCCAAATCCTCCAGCTCCGAGCAGCAGCCCCTGAAATCCTCCGGCTGCGGGCAGTGGCTCCTGAAATCCTCTGGCTCCAGGCAGCGGCCCCCACAAATCCTCCGGCTCCGGGCAGCGACCTCCCCAAATCCTCCGGCTCTGGGCAGCAGCCCCCCAAATCCTCTGGCTCCGGGCAGCAGCCCCTGAAATCCTCCGGCTCCGGGCAGCGGCTCCCCAAATCCTCCGGCTCCGGGCAGTGGCCCCCACAAATCCTCCAGCTCCGGGCAGCGGCCCCCCCAAATCCTCCGGCTCCGGGCAGCAGCCCCTGAAATCCTCCGGCTCCGGGCAGCGGCCCCAGCAAATCCTCCAGCTCCGGGCAGCGGCCTCCCCAAATCCTCCAGCTCCGGGCAGCGGCCCCCCAAATCCTCCAGCTCCGGGCAGAGGCCCCCCCGATTTCCCCCCCAGTCTCCCCCCGGCTCCGGCCCCTCCCGGCACCATGTGCACGGGCCGCTGCTCACGGCTGGTGGGGCTGGCGCTGGTGCCCATGGCCCTGGGCTGCATCGTGGCCAACGTCCTGCTGATGTTCCCCAACGGGGAGACGGGCTGGACCGAGCACCTCGCCCTGCAGGTCTGGCTGATGGGGGGCCTGGCCGGCGGGGGGCTCATGGTGAGTGGGGCAGCGCAGGGGAGGGCGGGGTGGGGGGGACCCTGAGCCGGAACGAGGCCCCCACCCCCACCCCGGCTTCGGCGTGTCCGTCCTCCTGTCCCACCCGGCTCCCCACCACCACGGGGCTGTCGGTCTGTCTGTCCAGGCCGTTGGGTCCCCCCCGTCTGCCCTGCGTCCCCCCTCTGCCCATCCCTCCGAGCCGCATCCCCTCGTCTGTCCCCCGTCCCCCCGTCTGCCCCTCTGAGCCACGTCCCCCCGTCTGCCCCGCGTCCCCCCTCTACCCATCCCTCCAAGCCCCCCCCGCCCCCCGGGGAGACCCGGGGCCGAGACGCGGAGAAGCTCCGGCGGGAGCTTCGAGGACCGAACCTCGACTCCTTCGCCCGCCCCTCATTGGGCAAGCGACGGCCCCCGGCTGGCGGGTGAAGACGTGAGGTGCTGGGGAGTGGGGGCGGGGGTCACAGAGTTGCTCCCGGTAAAGGCCGGGGCGTGGCACAGACCCTGTGAATCGGTGATGGGGGTACGGCCTTGGACGAGGACCCATCCCCACCCCCAGACGCCTTGCGCGGGAACTTTCCTTGGGCTGGTTTCCGCGGCAGCTCTGTATCCCACCAACTGCGTCCCGACCTGCCCCTTCCTGGGCACGGCCACCCCGGGGTCCGCGGCGCCGTGGTCTCACCCCTGGGAGAGACTCGTCCCCTCGGCCGGGACCCACTGGGACGCAGGCTCTGACCCAGCCCCCCAGCAGGCTCCTGGGACCCCCCTCCCAGGTCCGGAGTGCTCGCTGCCCCAGATTTGTGTGTGGACGGAAGCGGGGGGCGTGCGGGGGGGGGCTCGGTCTCAAACCGGAGTCAGCGCCCGTGCCGTGTAGACATCCCCGGAGAGCTCCCCTCTTAACCCAGCCGCCTGGCTTTTCGGTCCTCGGCCTTTCCTCGGTTTCCCTGCAGAGCGGTGGGGGGGGGGGGCGGGGAGGGGAATCTCTTGGCGGGCAGGTGGCTTGGTGGGGTTTGGCCGCCCCTTGTCACTCCCGGCGCCTCCGCTCCCCACTGGGATGCTCGGACGGAAGCCCAGAGGGAAACTGAGGCACGCGTAGGCCTCCTCACTTGTGGTCCCTTCCCCATGGAGAATCGTATTGATTGTGGGGTGGGTGGGACTGTAGGGGGGGCTGTGTGTGACGGGGAGGGGGCTGTCCCTACTCTGGGCTGGGGCCTGGAGCGGGGGGGGGGGATCCCATGCCAGCCCTCCCCGCCCCCACTAGCTTCGATCCACCGCACCCCGTTTGCCCTTTGCTCGGGCGCTGCCGATATCAGGGGCCTGATAACGGGGCCTTGTCGGCCAGCTGGCCGATCCCGGTGACGCTGCCGCCCGGGAGGGACCTGGGGAACCGCCCGACACTGGACGGGCCCATGGGGCTGATCGGGCCAGGTGGGGGGCGGTTATGGGCTGCTGGTTTTGACACGTGTCCCCCGCCCCGTTTCAGGTTCTGTGCCCCGGGCTCTCGGCCGTCCGCGCCGGGGGGAAGGGCTGCTGCGGAGTCGGCTGCTGCGGGAACCGGTGCCGGGTACGGACCCCCCCTTCCTCTGAACCCCCCTTCCTGGGCTGCGGGGGTGGGGGGGCAGGAGGGCGGTTGGGGGGCAGGGTGGGGCGGGGGAGGGTCTGTAAGGGATGAGGTGGGGGAGGCTGTGGGGAGACGGGGGCAGTTGGGGGGCAGGGAGGGAGGGGCGGCTCCCTGCTCTCACCCCCACCCCGTTTCCCCCCACAGATGCTGCGCTCCGTGTTCTGCTCGCTGTGGGGCGTCCTGGGGGCGTTTTACTGCCTGGTCGTGTCCGCCACCGGCCTGGCCAAGGGACCCCTCTGCCAGGATGCTGACGGGACCTGGGGGTCGCCCTTCCAGGACATCAGGTAATGGGGGGGGAGGCCCTGCCCCCATCCCATAATAACCCAGGGGAGCCCCGGGAGCTGGGAGCCCCCCAGCCTGATCCCCAGAACCCAGGCCCCCAAATCCTGACCCCCACATCCCTAGCCCCCCAAATCCTGACCCCCATATCCCTAGCCCCCCAACCTCCATATCCAGCCCCCTAACCTCCATCTGACTCCTCCCCCTTCCACGGCTCTCGGAAATCCTGCCCCCCGCCCCGATCCAGGTCCCCCGACCCTATGGACCCAGGCCTGCCCCCCACAAAGCCCCCAGCCTTTCCCCTCTCCCTGGCAGTGCTGGGGGTGCCCCCCACCTTCCTCGCCCCCCCCATCACCCCAAGGCCACCAGGAACCCCCCTGGGGAAACCAAGGCAGGCGTGGGGGTGGTTCCTAAAGAAAGCGCCCAAACCCCCATGGTCCCTGCCCCCCCCAATTCCGATTCCACTCCCCGGCCCCCCCCGCCGATCTCGGCTCCCCACCCCCCTGCTGTGCTCCCCGAGCCATGACCGTGTCCCCCGTCTCCCCCCCGCAGCGAGAACTACCTGGCGAACCGGACGCTGTGGGGGCTCTGCGTGAGTCCCCCCCAGGCGGTGCTGTGGCACGTCACCCTCTTCTCCGTCACCCTGGGGCTGGGGGCCCTGGAGCTGGCCCTGTGCGCCCTGCAGGTGGTGAACGGGCTACTGGGCACCGTCTGCGGGGACTGCCGCAAGCCGGCCGAGCGCCAGGTGAGAACACCCGGGGCGGGGGGCAGGGGTACCCGGTTTGGGGGACGCGGGGAGCGGGAGAAATACCCGGTTTGGGGCACGTGGGGAGCGGGGGAAATACCCGGTTTGGGGCACGGGGGGAGCTGGGGAAATACCCGGTTTGGGGCACGCAGGGAGCGGGAGAAAAACCCAGTTTGGAGGATGCGGGGAGCAGGGGAAATACCCGGTTTGGGGGACGTGGGGAGCGGGGGAAATACCCGGTTTGGGGGATGCGGGGAGCTGGGGAAAGACCCGGTTTGGGGCACGGGGGGAGCTGGGGAAATACCCGTGTGGGGAGCGGGGGAAATACCCGGTTTGGGGCACGCAGGGAGCAGGAGAAAAACCCGGTTTGGGGCACGGGGGGAGCTGGGGAAATACCTGTGTGGGGAGCGGGGGAAATACCCGGTTTGGGGGATGCGGGGAGCTGGGGAAATACCCGGTTTTGGGGCATGCAGGGAGCGGGGGAAATACCCGGTTTGGGGCACACGGGGAGCAGGGGAAATACCCAGTTTGGGGCACGGGGGGAGCTGGGGAAATACCCGTGTGGGGAGCGGGGGAAATACCCGGTTTGGGGGATGCGGGGAGTGGGGGAAATACCCGGTTTGGGGCACACGGGGAGCGGGGGAAATACCCAGTTTGGGGCACGGGGGGGAGCTGGGGAAATACCCGTGTGGGGGAGCGGGGGAAATACCCGGTTTGGGGGACGCGGGGAGCGGGGGGAAATACCCGGTTTGGGGCACATGGGGAGTGGGGGAAATACCCGGTTTGGGGGACGCGCGGAGCTGGGGAAATACCCGGGAACTAACATACTCTCTGGTTCCTCTCCCCCAGGGCGAAGGCCTCTGAGCTGCCGAGGGACCCCGAAAACTGGGTTTCCGGGGGAGCTCTTTTGGGGGGGGCTCCCCTGTCCCTCTGTCCATCTTGGGGGGCAGGGGGTGACGCTCCCTGGGGCCCAGTGACTGCGGAGGCCCTGCCAGACCGAGCTCTCCCTGTTTGAAGATCTCAGCACCCCACTGCCTCTCCCCCACAGCGGATTAAAGAGCCCCCCTGCTCCCGCCTGGTGTCTGCAGGTTTCATTGGGAGCACGATGGGAGGCGGGGGGACGGACCCAATTCGGGGAGGGAAGTTGGGAGGAGGGGTGCTGCGGATGGGGGTCCAGACTCCTAGGGGTCTCCCCTCCCCTCCTAGGTCTTGGAGGAGGGGGTGACCGGGAGGTGGGAGGGACGGATTTAGGGAGGGGGATGGTGGGAGCCGTTCTAAGGGGGGGCAGAGCCCTATGCAAAAGGCCGGGGGGCCCAGAGGGTGGGAGCCGACGCCCCCTGGAGGGGACAGGCCCCGGGCCCCATTCCCCATGACGCTCAGCCAGCTAGTAGAACAGAAGGTTTATTAGAGATGCCAGGAACACAGTCCAAACAGAGCTTGTCAGTACATCCAGGACCCCTCAGTCGGGCCCTTCCGGGGGGCAGGGAGCTTAGACCCCAGCTCGGGGCTCCCTGCATTTCACCCCACAGCTCCAAACGGAGGCAGGGAGGCCAGACCCTGTCTGCCTCTCTCCCCTCCTCTCCAGCCAGTTCCAAACTGAGACTCTCCAGCCCCTCCTCCCCCTTTGTCTCCTTCCCGGGCCAGGAGATCACCTGATCCCTTTGTTCCAACACCTTCAGCTCTCACCTTTGCCGGGGAGGGGCCGGGGCCATCAGTTGCCAGGAGACCGAGTGTCAGCCCTTGTGATGAACTAGGACTGTTGTTAAGGTTTCCCTGAGTACTGTGTGGGTGCCTCAGTTTCCCCTATGCAGTGCTTGAGTATCTAGGTGGTGGGACGACGGTGCATGATTGTTACAAAGCCCTAGAAGGCAGGGGTGGGCAGAGGCCTGGACACAGAGAATGGCCCTGTCTCCTGGCAACAGATGGCCCTGGCCCCTCCCCTGCAAAGGTGAGAGCTGAAGGTGTTGGAACAAAGGGATCAGGTGACCTCCTGGCCCGGGAAGCAGACAAAGGGGGAGGAGGGGCTGGAGAGTTTCAGTTTGGAGCTGGCCGGAGAAGAGGGGAGAGAGGCAGACAGGGTCTGGCCTCCCTGCCTCCGTTTGGAGCTGTGGGGTGAAATGCAGGGAGCCCCGAGCTGGGGTCTAAGCTCCCTGCCCCCCGGAAGGGCCCGACTGAGGGGTCCTGGATGTACTGACAAGCTCTGGTTGGACTGTGTTCCTGGCATCTCTAATAAACCTTCTGTTCTACTGGCTGGCTGAGAGTCACATTGAATCCCGGGAAGAGGGGTGCAGGGCCGGACTCCCCCACACTCCGTGACAACTGGTGGCAGCGGTGGGATGTACTGCACCCCGTGGAAGGCGCTTCCTGCAGTAAGTAACTGGGGAGCAGTAGAACGAAGGGGGGCTAACGAGGACCAGGCGTGCTGAAGGCTCACAGAGGAGCGGTTTCGGGGAGCGGAGGAGCTACGCTTAACCCCTGGGAGTAGTGTGACCAGCGAGAAGGACTGTGCAATGATGGGGTCCCCCTGGGGGCTGCAGTGAGCAGTCCCAGGGGCGGAGGAGCCTGCGGCTTGGCCCTGGGAGAGAGAAGGATTTTTGCAGTGACAGGGTTCCCCTGGGGGTGCCGTGAGTGGACCCAGGGGCGGAGGAGCTGCGGCTCGACCCTGGCAAAGAGGCGGTGACCTGGAGAAGGGCTGGCACACTTGGGGTTCTTCCTGGAAACCGTGGGGAGCTAAGGGCACACAGGCCTGTGAATCCACAGCAACTTGGGAGCAGTGAAGTGATGGCGTATCGCTTTCTCCTTAAAAGAAGCATTGTAACCCTGTGCAAAAAGAGAGGGATACGCATTGGGAAGCTCACGAAAGCCCAGCTAATCGTGCAGCGGGAGGAGGATGACCATTCTAAGGAGCAGATTCCTGACCCCGATGGGGCTACAGCAGGATCTGGGAGCAGCTGGAGCGGTAGCCTGGCATCCCCAAGAGTCTGGTCCCCAACCAGACGGGGGTCTTCACGATCGGGTTCCCCAGCAGGGGATCGGAGACGAATGGGACTGGAGCTGAGTCCGAGAGAGCAAGAGGACTGTGAGAGACAGCGAGAGCCCGAGAAAGGGCTACAGGAGAAGCAGCAGCATGAACTGGCGGTGGTGGAACGGAGAGGCATAGGGGACTGGCCAGGGGTAAGTGGGGATAGATCCCGGGGTGCCAGCTCCGCAGGGAACCTCGATCCTAAATTGCTGCCCCTGGTTAAGGAGGGTGGGGATGTGGAGGCCCACCTCACTGCCTTTGAGCAGGCTGATGATTGGAACCAGGGAGACCCTGCGGAAAAGCCCCGGGATCTAACCCCCTTGCTGGGTCCCAAGGCCATAAACTCCGCAAGCCAGATGGGTGGGATGGTGGACGGATTTCCACTCCTGGCCCTGGACTCAAGCCCTATGGACCCCCAGTGGGAGCGGAAGGTGATGGTCAATGGAGAGACATTCTTGGGGTGGCGAGATCCCGGGACAGAGAGAGCTGTGGTCAGGCCCCGGGTGGTGCACCCCCACCAGATGCTGAGGGGCTGTGTGACCTGGGTGAGGGTCCCAGGGACGGACCCATTCGCCCTGCCTATGGCCCAGATCCCTGTGCAGACCCAGGAGGGGTCGGGCTGGCTGGTGGTTGGGGGTCTCCAGGATGTCAGCTGTAAGGTGCTGTTGGGGGGTGACTGTGTATCTTTGGGACAGGATCCAGGCCCTGGCCCTGTAACGGCCGAGGATTTGAATTTGAACTCAGGGAACCAATTGGCGAAGAGGGAAATGGTCAGTGAAAATGCAAATGACCTGGCTGGCGGGGGGGAGGAGCTGCCAGGCCCCGGTTACCTGCCTGCCTGTAACCAGACCCCTAGGGCGGGGTGGGACAGAGAGATGCTCCCCACCCCCCTGCACAATGGAGAGGTGGCTCAGGCAATCTCTGATGCAGAGAGCAAAGCAGCGAGCTCGCTGCCTGGCCCCACAGGGACAGCCAGAGCAGCGCTGAGCACGGGGGGAGCGGAGACCCCAGCTGAGTGGGGGGACACACAGGCAGGGCAGGACGGCTGCCAACCAGGCTGGCCTGGTCCAGAGGTGCGGCCGGGAAGTGATTCCACGGCAGGGAGGGAGCCACCAGGGACAGGGCTCAGTGGGGCGGTGACCCCAGGCCTGGCCAGTGAGCTGCAGAGGGATCCCGCCTTGGAGAAGCTAAGGGAACTTGCTGGCCACAGCGCTGCAAACCCCCTTGGGGAAGACTGCAGAGACAGATCCCTGTGGGAGAAGGAATCCCTGTGCCGGGACTGGGCTCCCCAAGGGGAAGTAGAACTGTGAGGAATCAGGAGGCAGCGGGTGGGGCCCCAGAAGTATCATCACCGGCTATTGTACCTGGCCCGGGGTAAGGGAGAAGATCCCTGGAGGTCCCTGCCCATCAGAGAGGAACCTTTCCAGAAAGTGGCTATGGATAGAGTGGGGCCCCCCAGCAGGGCAACCTGGTCAGGGAAGAAATGCATCCTGGTGGTGATGGATTTCGCCACCCGCTACCCAGAGGTGGTGGCTCTGTCCTCCACCGGGGCAGACGCGCTGCTGACCATCTTCAGCAGAATGGGGGTCCCCAGCGAGGTCTTTACAGACCAGGGATCCGAGGCCATCTCAGCCCGGCTCCGGGGCGTGTGGGAGAAAGGTGGGGTCTGGCCCACCTGGGCCTCTGCATATCACCCTCAGTCCAACGGGCTGGTGGAGAGAGTTCAAGGGACCGTGAGGCTGATGCTGAGGACTTGTATAAATCAGCATCCACAGGACTGGGACAAGTACCTGCCCCACCGATGGCACAGGGAAGTGCCCCAGGAATCACCAGGGGCTTCCCTTTCAAGCTGTGGTATGGGAGGAGAGTAAGGGGACCCCTAGAACCGGTAAGGGACGATTGGGAGGAGAAGGGGGAAGACCCCCTGGTGGATCTCTCCCCTGAGATGGGAGCCCATCCTCCCATCAGGTGTCCCCCATTCAGAGTAACTGGGAAAAGAGCCCAGAACCTGGAGAGAGAGGCCAAGGACAGGCTGGCTTTAGAGGTGAACCAGTCATTCAGCAGCCCAGGGCTGGCCAAGGTGGAGGCGATCAGAGATTGGCCTGTTCCCCAGACCAAGGAACCGGTCCAGGCCTTTAGCGGGATGGCGGGGTACTACCAGAGGTTTGTACCCCCCTTTAGCTCCCTAGCTGCCCCCATCACAGAGCTAGGTAAGAAGGGGAAGCCAGACGAGACAGTCTGGACCGAGCAGGGCCAGAGAGCTCTCTGTGCGCTGAAGGAGGCTCTAATCCAGGGCCCAATAGATCGAGTAAACCCAGACCGGGCCAAGCCCTGTACAGTGTTCACCGAAGCCTCAGACACAGGGCTGGGCGTGGTGCTGATGCAGGCCTATGCGAAGCGGGGGAGACACCCCATCGGGTATCTGAGCAAGGAGCTGCTGCCCTGGAGGCAGAACGGTCCGGCCACAGAGAGGGAATGCCTGGCCATGGGGCAGGCCCTTAAGAAGCAGCAGCCGGATCTATTTGGGTGGCGCTTTACGGTGTATATTCACCACCTCGCCCCGACGTGGCTGCATCCAGGAAAAGGGGCCGATGCCGAGCGGCTGGTGACACAGACATGTGGTCAGAGAGGGGACCAGATCAAGAGGGAGGCTCTTAACCAAGACAGCCCGAATTACAGCCCTCCAGACTGGAGCGCTGGGAAAAGACCTGATCTCAGCTTGAACCCCAGGGGTTCTGGGATGGAAAAAGGGCACGGGCCGCATAAACCTTCCCACATGCGGCCTGCGGGTGCCATCAAGCACACCCGACCTAAGGGAGCACGTGGAACTGGAACGGCCTGGTGTGACCAGGTTCGATCTTCCCCAGGTCACTGGCCAAAGTGACCCCGCTCAGTTCGGTCTCGAAGGGGGGAGAGATGTGACGAACTAGGACTGTTGTTAAGGTTTCCCTGAGTACTGTGTGGGTGCCTCGGTTTCCCCTATGCAGTGCTTGAGTATCTAGGTGGTGGGACAAGGGTGCATGAGTGTTACAGAGGGGCCTGGACACAGAGAATGGCCGACACTCTGTCTCTTAGCAACTGATGGCCCCGGCCCCTCCCCTGCAAAGGTGAGAGCTAAAGGTGTTTGAACAAAGGGATCAGGTGACCTCCTGGCCCGGGAAGGAGACAAAGGGAGAGGCGGGGCTGGACAGTTTCGGTTTGGAGCTGGCTGGGGAACATGGAGGGAAGAGCAGACAGAGTCTGGCCTCCCTGCCTCCGTTTGGAGCTGTGGGGTGAAATGCAGGGAGCCCCAGGCTGGGGTCTAAGCTCCCTGCCCCCCGGAAGGGCCTGACTGAGGGTCCTGGATGTACTGACAAGCTCTGGTTGGACTGTGTTCCTGGCATCCCTAATAAACCTTCTGTTCTACTGGCTGGCTGAGACTCCTGGTGAATCCGGGGAAGAGGGGTGCAGGGCCGGACTCCCACACACTCCGTGACAGTCAGAACCCCACGTATCCAAATTTGAGTGTTGGTAGTGAGAGTTGGGTTGGTTAAGGAGCAGTTGCAATGGGTGAGCGAAGCGCATATGAGGGCCTTGGCAAAAAATCCCTGGAAGATTTGTGTGCAGAAAAGGGGATCCGCTTTAGAAAGCAAGCTACAAATCCAGAGCTGAGAGATCTGTTCATGGCCAGTGATCGGGAGGCAGGAGCACGGCCCTTACCTGAGGCTACAGAAGCAAGGAAACTGCCGGCCCGGAGAGACAGCCTGCCGTTGGAACGTGAACAAAAACCGGCAGAAATTCGAAGGAAAGAGCAGCGAGCCTGGGCCCAGCTGGAGAAAGAAGCTAAGGGGAGGAGTGGTGAATTGGAGAAAGAAGCTGGAGTGTCTGGAGCTGCTGGCTGCTGAGGAGGAATCTCACCAGAAGCAACAGGACGCGGCCAGACTTCGGCTCCAAGTGAGAAAAGCAAGGGAAGAAGAGCAGAAACTGTATCCTTGACAGTCCAGCTTCTAACAATGTTGGTACGTTGTGTAACTCTGAGCAGCTGTCTGGGTGTAACCCAATGTACCCCAACACTGCCGCCTTTTATGTAAATGCGGCCGCTGTGAGTTCAGTACGGGGTGGCCCCGTAAACAGTGCCAATGCTGTGGAGGGGAGAGAGAACGGAAAATTCATGGAGAGTGTAAAAGTCAATGGTAAAAGCTGTTCCGGGCAAATGATGGCTTCTAACATCATTCTCGTGAAAGCAGATCTGGTCAAAGAGGACGACTGTTTCCCAGATCAGAGTGTGAATGGTGTAGTCCTCGGTGAGTTTGCTGTAAGTGTGCCGTTGGCCAGAATCCACCTCGAATGGATCGGGACTCAGCGTGCAGTTATAGCTGGGGTAAGGGGGTTATTGCCTAAGGAGCTTTTCATTGCGGAAGATGTCAAAGCTTTGTTCAGTGCAGGTGGCCAGTCACAGGAAAGGAATGATCGCAAACCTATGTCTGTTATGGGCAATGACTTGCCTGGGGTGGTTTTTTTCTCTCACTGCTGCAAGAACTTTGCTGTATGTAATTGATTCCTTTTAACCCATTCCAGCTCTCACCTCGACCTTTGTCCTTTTCTGAATAAACCTTGAGATGTTAGATTCTCAAGGATCGGCAACAGCGTGATTTGGGGGTAAGATCTGATTTGTATCTTGACCTGGGTCCGGGGCTTGGTCCTTTGGGATCGGGAGGACCCTTTTTCTTTTCCTGGGGCATTGGTTTTCATGACCATTTGTCCCCATAAGAAGTAGCACCGGTGGGGATACTGGGAAACTGGAGTGTCTAAGGGAATTGCTAGTGTGACTTGTGGTTAGCCAGTGGGGTAAAACCAAAGTCCTCTCTGTTTGGCTCATTTGGTTTGCCTAAGAGACGGAAAAACCCCATCCTAGGGCTGTAACTGCCCTGCTTGAAGCAATTTGTCCTGAATTGACACTCTCAGCTGGGTCCCGCCAGAACCAGCATCATTACAACTGGGTCAGAGCAATGGGGATCACAAGCCATCAATGTATTTCTTCACACGACACAGTCAACCTGTGGAACTCCTCGCCAGAGGATGTTGCGAAGGCCAAGACTATAACAGGGTTCAAAGAAGAACTAGGTACGTTCATAGGGGACAGGTCCATCAATGGCTATTAGGATGGACAGGGATGGTGTCCCTGCCCTCGGTTTGCCAGAAGCTGGGAATGGGTGACAGGGGATGGATCACTTGGTGATTCCCTGTTCTGGTCATTCCCTCTGGGGCACCTGGCACTGGCCGCTGTTTCTCGCCATAACAGAGACGGCTAAGCGGTGGCTTGGTCCCAGTCTTTGAATACCTACGCAGTGAGCAAATATTACCCCATTTCTTCTACAAACTGGTGTATTTCACGCTCTAGACCCCAGTCGCGGAACAGCGCCCAAGGCCGTTCCCCTCGCTCGGAAACCTCCCCTGGACACCAGCGCCCGCTTCCCAGGGAGCGACTCGGCCCCCAGCCCCGGCCCGAGGAGAAATCTGAGCTACTCGCGGCTGCATGACCAAACTCGCTAAGAGCCACGCCGCATTTCTCCCGAGCCTCAGCACTTGCTCGCACGCGAAGAACTTCCCCCAGGAACAGCCTGGTCAATGCCATGCTGATGGCGGCGGTGGGGTTTTTTCCCAGTTATTCCCACCATGGCACCGTGTGGCCTTGAAACCGCCGCTCCGGGGAGTGATGTGCCCCATATGTCGCAGCCAGAGCCCCACAGGGCCGGGCACAGTGAGACAACTCCCCCTCCCATCCCCGAAAGCCCCCCTGAACGGACGGCAGGGAGGCGACCACTCCGCGGGGGGCCGGGCGTGGAAGGGGTTGACTGGTGCCGGGATCGGTTAGCGTGACCGGCCGTATTCAGGGCCGGGCGCTGGGGAGGCCAGGGCCGGCGGGGAGAGGCGGGAGCCGGGCTGGGGCCGGACCAGAGGCCGTGACAGACGCCCGGGAGGATTGCAGCCGCGTCCCGACCGACGGGGAGAGACACCCCGGACCCCTGGAACGCCCACGACACCCCGGTGCCAAGCTCGGCCTCCGGGCGGGCATTGTTAGGGGCTGACGATGATCCTGCCCCGGGCCCGGCCCGAAACGGGAGTCTCTCGGCTCATTAACCTAGCGAGGAACAAGCCCGGGGAAGGTGCAGGGACCGGTCCGACCGGGTTCCAGACGCTGGGCTGGCAAAGCAGGAGAGACAGCGGAGAGCCAGTCCCTGGCCTGGGGCCGGGTGGGAGCCGGGGGCCCCTAGAGGGGACAGGCCACTGCCCCATTCCCCGCCCCCCTGAGCGAGCCAGTCCCTGCCCTGGGGCCGGGTGGGAGCCGGCACCCCCTAGAGGGGGCAGGCCCCTGCCCTATTCCCCGCCCCCCTGAAACAGCCAGTCCCTGCCCTGGGGCCGGGTGGGAGCCGGCGCTCCCTAGAGGGGACAGGCCCCTGCCCTATTCCCTGCCCCCCTGAAACAGCCAGTCCCCGCCCTGGGGCTGGGTGGGAGCCGGCGCTCCCTAGAGGGGACAGGCCCCTGCCCTATTCCCTGCCCCCCTGAAACAGCCAGTCCCTGCCCTGGGGCCGGGTGGGAGCCGGCGCCCCCTAGAGGGGACAGGCCCCTGCCCCATTCCCCGCCCCCCTGAAGCAGCCAGTCCCTGCCCTGGGGCCGGGTGGGACCCGGCGCCCCCTAGAGGGGACAGGCCCCTGCCCCATTCCCCGCCCCCCTGAACCAGCCAGTCCCCGCCCTGGGGCCGGGTGGGAGCCGGTGCCCCCTAGAGGGGACAGGCCGCTGCCCCATTCCCCGCCCCCCTGAGCCAGCCAGTCCCCGCCCTGGGGCCGGGTGGGAGCCGGTGCCCCCTAGAGGGGACAGGCCGCTGCCCCATTCCCCGCCCCCCTGAGACAGTCTGTCTGGGTGGGGGTGAGGGAATTGGACAACCCCCCTCCCCCCGCCGCCCGCGTTGCCAGGGTTGCGTCCGGCTGATCCGAGGCAGACGCCGTTCAGCTCAGGTCCAAAGTAAGTCGTTTATTGGGGGGTTCACACAGACACAGGCTGGTGGGGGAGCAGCTGGGAGCAGGGTTCGGGGCGGGGGGGAGTGGGAGTAGCGGGGATTAGGAGGGCAGTGGGGAGCGATCGGTGTCAACCAGCCAAGGGCCCACCATAGGGTGACCAGATGTCCCAATTTTGGGGTCTTTTTCTTATAGGCTCCTATGACGCCCCCACCCCGTGTCCTGATTTTTCATATTTGCTGTCTGGTCACCCTAGCCCAAAAAGAGTGGTGGTGGGCTGGGTTGTGGGGGTGGTCAGGGTTTCGGCGCCGCAGCATCTGAAGTACACGTCGTTCAGGGCCGTGTCGTCCCCTTTGCCCTGGGGGGGCTCCACCTTGGTGGCGATGGTGCAGATACCCAGGGAGCCGCAGGAGTGGCTCTGGGGGCCCCACTTGCCCCAGCACCGCCCGTCCCCCTGCAGCTCCGCCCCGCCCGTGCACACGAACTCGATGTTGTTGGCGGCCGTGTCGTCCTTCAGGCCCCGGCACGGCTCCACCCGCAGCCGGAACTGGGTCAGCCGCTGCCCCGAGGGGCATTTCTTCACCTGGCCCCAGGAGCCCCACCTGGGAGGAGAGAACGGGTCAGCCGGGCACGGGCCACGGGGGGTGCGGCCTTCCCCCCACCCTCTGCCACTCTGGGCTGGGAGCCTGCTGCCCTCATATCCCACCGCTGTCACCACTACCCCACTGTGACCACCATGATCCCACCTCTGCCACCACTAACCCACTGTCACTACCACGATCCCACCGCTACCACCACTAACCCACTGTGACCACCACGATCCCACCGCTGCCACCACTAGCCCACTGTCACTACCACGATCCCACCTCTGCCACCACTAACCCACTGTCACTACCACGATCCCACCTCTGCCACCACTAGCCCACTGTCAGTACCACGATCCCACCTCTGCCACCACTAACCCACTGTGACTACCACGATCCCACCGCTGCCACCACTAGCCCACTGCTCACACCAATATCCCGCCGTCGATGCCACCCTCCCATCTCTGCCACTGCTAACCCCCCGCCGACCCCAGCTCATTGCTGACACTCGTGTTCCACTCGTGCGCACGGAGCCCGGTGCCCCCTCTGGCACCTGCCCGCACCCTCCGCTGGGCCCCTCCCCACGGTACTCACGGCCCCACGTTGGACTGGATGGTGCTGCCGTCGGAGCAGAGCAGCCGGATCCCGTTCAGCGCCGTGTCGTCCCCGGTGAGCTGGGGCTGTTCCACCTGCAACAGGGGGTGGGGGGCAACAAGCCTGGGCCTTAGAGACTGGTCCCCTGTCACTCCAGTACAAGGAGATGGGGGGCAGAGGGGTGTGGGGAAATTGAGCAGAGGGGCTCAGGGCTTTGGGGCAGGGGAAGCCGGGCTTGGGAAGGGGGCAGGGAGTCAGGCAGGGGGAGCCGGGCAGGGGATGTGGGGAGGAGGGAGGGGGAGGGGGAAGGGGGCAGGCAATGGGGCAGGGGGGAGCCGGGCTGGCGGGTGTGAATCTTTACCTTCAGGGAGAACCCAATGGCGAAGCTGCCGTGGGGGCAGGACTCTTCCGTGCCCCACGTGCCCCATATCCCTCCATTGCTAACGCAGATCTTGGTATGGCCCCACGCGCCCCACAGGCAGCAGCCGATCACCAGGCCGAGCAGGGAGATCTCCATGGCTGGGTAGGTGAGCAGAGGAAGCCAGCCGCAGACGTGCAGCTCCTAGCGCGGGGCAGGGGTGTTTTATACCCGGGGAGTTCCTGGCCTCGTGGGCGTGCAAAGGGGTCGGCCCCTCCGCTTCCCACGGGGCCAGGGCTGTAATTGGGTTAATCCTGCCCCCGGCTGCCCCGGGGCGCATGGCGCAAGGTTCCTGCCTCCACCCAGCCAGGGCTCTGCTGTCTCATCGGCCCTACTCTCGGAAACACCCAGAGCAAAAACCTCGTGTGACAACACCTCCGGCCTCACGCCAAACGATGCCACCGTCCCCAGGGGGCCTTTACGGTGCCAGCATCCCCGTGTTACCGCTTCGGACGTAGTATCCCACCGCTCCCACCACTGTGTCGTTACGGCACCAGGATCCCACCACTGACACCACTGTTACCGCTTCGGACGTAGTATCCCACCGCTCCCACCACTGTGTCGTTACGGCACCAGCATCCCACCGCTCCCACCACTGTTACCGCTTCGGACGTAGTATCCCACCTCTCCCACCACTGTGTCGTTACGGCACCAGCATCCCACCGCTCCCACCACTGTTACCGCTTCGGACGTAGTATCCCACCGCTCCCACCACTGTGTCGTTACGGCACCAGCATCCCACCGCTCCCACCACTGTTACCGCTTCGGACGTAGTATCCCACCGCTCCCACCACTGTGTCGTTACGGCACCAGGATCCCACCGCTGACACCACTGTTACCGCTTCAGACGTAGTATCCCACCGCTCCCACCACTGTGTCGTTACAGCACCAGGATCCCACCACTGACACCACTGTTACCGCTTCGGACGTAGTATCCCACCGCTCCCACCACTGTGTCGTTACGGCACCAGGATCCCACCGCTCCCACCACTGTTACCGCTTCGGACGTAGTATCCTACCTCTCCCACCACTGTGTCGTTACGGCACCAGGATCCCACCGCTCCCACCACTATCCTGTTATAGCACCAGGATCCCACCGCTGACACCACTGTTACCACTTTCGCGTAGTATCCCACCTCTCACACGGAGCGGAGATGGGTGAGGGCGCGGGCTGGTCCCCTGAGGGTGTGGAGCGGGGGGGGCTCACACCCACACAGGCCCCCCCACACCGGCACACACTAGTGGATCTGAGTATGGTGGGGGGCTGGGAGCCAGGACTCCTGGCTCTGGGAGGGGAGTGGGGGCTTGTGGGTTAGAGCAGAGGAGGCTGGGAGCCAGGACTCCTGGGTTCTCTCCCGGCTCTGGGAGGAAAGTGGGGGCTGGTGGGTTAGAGCACAGGGGCTGGGACCCAGGACTCCTGGGTTCTCTCCCCGGCTCTGGGAGGGGAGCGGGGGCTGGTCGGTTAGAGCAGGGGGGGCTGATCCCCATAGTCGTGGCGGATTCGCCATCAGTGATGATGGTTCAATCCTGGCCGCGCCCGGGGGCACCGGCAAAGCTTCAAAGCCCGTCTGCCCACACCCAGCCCCGCAGCCCCCCCTCACTCGTTACGAGTTAATTGTCTCTGCGCCTCTGGGCTCGTTCCCAGAGCCAGACAGTCGTCGGGGGTGACCTCCTGCGACATCTCCCTCCTGGGGGCGGGGGCTTCACTGCCTTGCGCCCGCTGGGGGGGCGATGCATAATTGTGACGAAGCAGGACTGTTCTTAATGTTTTCTCTGGATACTGTGTGGGTGCCTCAGTTTCCCCTGTGCACTTCTTAAGTCTCTAGGAGGGGGGATCAGGGGGTGTGATTGTTGCAGAGCCCGAGAGGGCCGGTGTGGTCTTGTTTCCTGTACCTACAAGCTCTGGTTTGGACCCTGTTCCTGTCGGCTAATAAACCTTCTGTTTCCCCGGCTGGCTGAGAGTCACGTCTGACTGCGGAGTCGGGGGGCAGGGCCCTCTGGCTCCCCCAGGACCCCGCCTGGGCGGACTCGCTGTGGGACACGCCCAGTGGGGCAGGGGAGGCTGGATGCTCTGGGGTCAGACCCAGGAAGGGGGAAGCTGGGGAAGCTTCTTCCCCTGGAGACAGTCGGCTCGGAGAGAGGAGGCTTCCCAGAGTCCTGGCTGGGTTCGTAGGGAGCAGTCCCGGAGCGTCGCCCGGGGACTCCGTGACAATAATCAATTGGGCAAACTGAGTCTCGCCGGTGCGTCACTCTGACATTTCCGCCATCCCTGCATTCTCCTCACCTGGCCCATCAGCCACCCCTCTTGGATGGCGGCTGTCCCACCTTCCCATGTCTCGGGAACACCCAGTACACACAGAAATCAGCGTCGTTCCTTATAATTATAGATCCCGGGCGAGATAATGGAGCAGCTGATACAGGGCCTCAAAGAATCAAGAACTAAGAGCACGTAATGCAATGAATGCCGCTGCGCGGGGGTGGCTGGAAATTGGGGCCTTGTGTTGGAATGATTAAAAATTGGGTGACCCAGATAATAGCGCTGCCGTAATAAACGTAGATGCCTGGGACGTGTCTGTCTGCCGCACGGCATCTGGACTGAAATACTAGACCAGCCTCAAATGAACAGAGACCACAGGGAACGGATTCAAAACTGGCTAACTGATGGATCTCCGCATGGAATCGGACACGGCAAGTCGTCAGCGAGCCGGGGTGTTTCCAGCGGGGTCCCGCAGGGCCCGGTTCCTGGCCCGACGCTTTACCGGAGAGCTGGAAGAAAACATAAACCCACCCTGCTGAGAATGTTTGCCAATGACCCAAAGAATCAGGGAAGCGGGAAATAAGAAAGAGGCCGGGGCTCTGGTGTGCCGTTATTGACAGAAGCTGGGACCGTCTAGATCCCTGTTGCCACCAAGGTCCTGTGGTGGCACCAAATCTGGTATAAAGGGGTCAGAGCCGGTGTCCCAGACCAGGCTGTGCTTGGATGGTTAGGATCATGCTATCCGGATGTGTGAATCATTTCTGCGCACGGGGTGTGCCCAGGCACACCCCAATCACGGCCACCCCAAAGGGAAAAAAGGGCAGCCGGATTGCTGGAGATGAGGGGGGGCGGGGGAGTCGGGGGGGGCATGGGGGAGTCCGGGGTGGGGGGTGGGGCCCTGGCCCGGCCTTGCTTCTCCGCCCCCCGCTCTCCTCTGCGGGGGCAGAAGTTTGGTGGTGCTGCGCCCGGAGCTCTGTCCTGCTGCTCCCGCCTCTTCCCCCAGCCGGCCGAGTCCTCGCCCCTCATCCTCTCGCTCCCCCTCCCTGCCCCGGTCAGCTGTGTGCCAGGGGGAGAGAGGAGCAGGGGGCTGGGAGCACCCCCATGATTCCTGCCCGCACTCCTGCACCCCCACACATACCCAGCCCCCCATCTCACCCCACGTCCTGACTCCTGCACCCCCACACATACCCAGCCCCCCATCTCACCCCACGTCCTGACTCCTGCACCCCCACACATACCCAGCCCCCCATCTCACCCCACGCCCTGACTCCTGCACCCCAACACATACCCGCTGTATGTTGGCAGGGGCTGGGGGGGGATCCTGTTCACCCCTCCCCAGCCCTGCTGCACTTGCAGTTTACCCCCGGCCCCTCCCTTGCTCCAGGGGCCAACCCTAGCGCCCGCCCCGCTGTGCTCTTGCCCCCGGGCCCCTGCCTCACTCCAGGTTGTGGCACCTGAGAGACTAACACATTGATTTCAGCCTAAGTTTTCATGGACTAGAACCCACTTCATCAGACGCAGGGAATGGAACATACAGTGAGCCGATATTTATACATTCAGAGAAACATGCAAAGGTGGAAGTACCTATCCCAACGGTAAGAAGCTAATTAATTAAGAGGAACTATATCAGCAGCGGGGAAAAAACGTTTGACGTGATAATCAAGACGGCCCATTGTGGACAGTTGACACAAAGGTGCGAGGATACCTAACTAGGATACTTAACTAGGGGAATAGATTCAATTAACGTAATGACCGGGCCTCTCCCAGTCTCTGTTCAAACCGAAGTTAGTGGTATCTAGTTTGCATATTAATTCTAGTTCGGCAGCTTCTCCTTGGAGTCTGTTTTCGAAGCTTTTCTGTTGCCAAATTGCCACCCTTAAGACTGTCACTGAGTGATTAGAGAGGTGGAAGGGTTCTCCTCCTGGTTTTTGAATGTTATGGTTCCTGAGGTCAGTTTTGTGTCCGTTTATTCTTTTGCGTAGAGACTGTCCGGTTTGGCCAATGTACATTCCATCTGGCGACCCGGTCTGTGATATTCCAAAAAAATAGATGAGAACGCCAGTCTCAATTATCCAGAGGTCCTTATCAGCCTAGATTGAGTATGTTTCCTAGAGGTAAACTAGGGAATAAACAAAGAAGTTTTATGACCCAATCTCCTAGAACGACCTTGAAAGGTCATCAAGTCCAGTCCCCTGCCTTCACTAGCAGGACCAAGTACTGTCCCCTGACAGATTTTTGCCCCAGATCCCTAAATGGCCCCCTCAAGGATTGAACTCACGACCCCGGGTTTAGCAGGCCAATGCTCAAACCACTGAGCTAGCCCTCCCCCCTTTTCAGTCTGATTGGTATGAAAAGTAGAGGTGGTTAGAATACTGCCCATCAAAGGATGCAGCATTTTGCTTTTACTGCCACTTCGTCTCCTCTAACGATGCAGCAAACAAAGGTCACACTGATCCAGCATTTAGTGAGAAGGGATTCAGAAACCGGCACAAATGTTTTAAAAAGCACCCACTGTCAAAATCTCATGTGTTGAGCTGTTCTTCACGGTCAAGTTTTAATGACGGGAAACCTATTGATGTATTGTTGGATGAGAGCGAGCAGGCTTCTCTGTCTAAACAAGAAGAAGAACGGTGCCATAACCGAAGTGATTGACATTGTTCCGTGTTTGGGAGACCATTCAGGGGTCACAATGAAGAAGCTGACCGTGTTGAGAAAGGTTTATTTCTAAACCTTGTCAATATGCTCCAGAAATATGATCCTGCAATGGAAAAGCACGTGGAACAATCTCCTCGAAACGCTCCCTATCTGAGCAATCGCATCCAGAATGATTGAACTGTGGCCTTGCCCAGCGTTGTGCGACAAAAGATGGTGTCTTCATGAAATGGGAAAAGCGTCTCAATAATTGCCGACGACCCTACTGACTGTGGACACCATGAACAGATGTCCATTGCGGTGCGGTATTTTGACAATGAAAACCATAGTCCCGTTGAACATTTTGTGTCGGTTCAGAGACTATTAACAGTTGATGCTCCGTCTATTTTGACCAGTTAAATGACGTCCCTGGCATTCTTAAACTCGACTGGTCATCAGTGATAGTCTGTCTGTTTTGAGGGCGCATCTACTATGTCTGGATGTACTGCGGGAGTTCAAATGCAATGTGTCACGGAGTGTGGGGGAGTCCGGCCCTGCACCCCTCTTCCCCGGATTCACTGGGAGTCTCAGCCAGCCAGTAGAACAGAAGGTTTATTAGCGATGCCAGGAACACGGTCCAACCAGAGCTTGTCAGTACATCCAGGACCCCTCAGTCGGGTCCTTCCGGGGGGCAGGGAGCTTAGACCCCAGCCTGGGGCTCCCTGCATTTCACCCCACAGCTCCAAACGGGGCAGGGAGGCCAGACCCTGTCTGCCTCTCTCCCCTCTTCTCCGGCCAGCTCCAAACTGCAACTCTCCAGCCCCTCCTCCCCCTTTGTCTCCTTCCCGGGCCAGGAGGTCACCTGATCCCTTTGTTCCAACACCCAGATAGTCAAGCACTGCATAGGGGAAACCGAGGCACCCACACAGTACTCAGGGAAACCTTAACAACAGTCCTAGTTCGTCACACAATGTAAAGAAAGAAACGGTGAAATACTCTATGCTATGCCCATTGCTTGAACCTCGTCCTAGAAGGTGCATGCACTGCAAGTAAAGAAAAGAGAACTGTCTTTCTTTGTTTTGGTGTTATTCAGACTCCATCCTTTTACAAGCTTTGCAAGAGACTATCGAAACAACTCGCCTTGCTGACGCTAAAATAAAAGCCAGCGGCCTTAGCCATGAACTAAATTCATTCAAGTTCATCTTTGCCCTTCGCATGATGCACCCTATTCTCCAGATGGTGGTACTGAGGACGCGTTTGAGTCCCAGCATCACTTTGATACAAAAGAGGAGCAGGAGAGAAGAACTTCATTTTACCCACTCCTAGACTCAATGATTACCGGCACTGACCAGCGATCTGAACAGGAGACTTGTAAAATTGTGACCGCAACAGGAAAGCTGCTGAGCTTAGACATTGGCAGGGACGATATGAGAATCATTGGCAACAAAATGAAAGTGTCCTTGGATGAACTGGAAGCTGACGTCGGATTGCTTCGGGGTGACGATGGATCTGTTCCTAAAGGCAGCACTACGAACGCCACCAGAGAGTGGCTTGCTGGCTAAAGGAATCGGATCGGTCTTCCATGTTCCAGACCTTTTACAAATCTATTCAATGCTTTGCAGTCTTACCTGTTACAAGCTGTTCATGTGAAAGAGCCTTTTCGAAACTAGCACATGTAAAAAACAAACTAAGAAGCCCAATGTCCCAACGGCGCCTCGACTCACTCATGATTTTGTACATTGAACAAGTATTGGCTTCGTCAGTTAATTACGATGATGTGACTGAGGAATTGAAGTCCATAACACCTGGTGAATGACAGTCTCATTCTCTAGGACAGGAAGATGAAGAAACCTTTATCTCTTTTGGTCAATTTGGGCTAGCTCATTAGTGGTTAAAGATAAAGATCATGAAAATTGACTGTATCTTTGTATACGCCTGGTTATCACTACAGCAAACAATTGGTATTTTGTGGCTCATTTTTTAAGGTTGTGTGTTTTAAGCAAAAAGTGTAGTTGTTAATTTAAGAAACATGACGTTTAGTTCAGTTTTAGTTTCTTGAGTTTGTTTGATGAATAAAAATGATGTCCTTTATGAGTGAGGAGTCAATAAATGTTCACCTTTCTAAAACAAATAAAATTCCCTGGGGGCACACCCTAAAGAGATGTGCTGGGCACGCCTATGATCATCGTGTAGTTGAAGTCGTGAATATGGGCTCTCGACTGTCTGTGGTTCACACCTGTGCTGTGCTGCTGGGCGACACCCCAGACGAGTGGGTGTCAGCTCGGCCTAGCCTGCTGGGTGGCCGATTTAAGGACCACCAGCTACACAAGTGACGCATGGAGAGAAGGCGGAGGTGAGGTGTCTCCTGGGTCATCCTGGGTCTGCTCTAGGGTATGGAGGTTTCCCTTTTTGGTCAGCCAGACCACAGGCCTCTTTTCCTTTTGTTTACAGGCACATTCCATGTGTCCCTTTTTGCCACAGTCTCGACACACCAGGTCGGAGGCCCGTTTTGTGGGTCGGTTCTTGCGACACCTTATGCGCCCTAGGGGATGCACCGATGTATTGCACCTCCTTTGTGGCCAGTTCCGTGGAGTATCAACAGCCTTGCGTAAGGTAAGCTGAGCCTCTGTCCATAGGCGTGTCCGTATAGCTTCCCTGTGCAGGCCACGCACTAACCTGTCACGCAGGGCATCATTTAATATCCCCTTCAATTCACAGTGTTCCACAAGCCTTTTCAAAGTTGCTACACATTGTACAACTGTTTCGTCTTCATGTTGCTCTCTTTTGTGGAACCGATATCTTTCAGCCGTCATCAGTGGTTTGGGGGGGAAACGGGACCCCAGGATTCCCACAGTGTCACTGTAAGAGTTGGTCTCAGGCTTGGCAGGGTGTAGTAAGCTGCGTAGCAGGGAGTAGGTTTTAGCCCCCACAACACTTAAGAATATTGGTCACCTTCTTCTCTTCTGTGATGTCATTTGCAATCACAAAAGGCTCAAAACGCGCAGTATACACACGCCATGGCACTGTATTCGCCTCAAAGGGTTCCAGTGGCCCTGTAAGGGTAGCCGTGGTTTTACTTTCCGGTTTCACAGTCACTGCAAACAAGCCAGTTCTCACCCCCTTCCAACAGCAAGAAGATTTTGCTGGGTTTTTTTCTCTCTCTTGTTACCTTGACTTCTTCTTCCTGCTGTTGCTGGGGCAGCACAGGGATTCCACCCTCATTGCCACTTTGTAGTATCCTTGCGGGCAGGTTTAGGAAGAAATCATGGGAGACACAGAGCTGTGAGCCATGAACGCAGCCATTTCTTTTCACACACACTGAACTAACCAAACCAGCCAAAACTGGCTGGGCTATCCTCTAATCATCACTCAGTTGCCATAGGAACAACAAGGTGCTATTACCACGACAACCAAATACACAACAGACCCCACTGTTACCGCTTCGGACGTAGTATCCCACCGCTCCCACCACTATCCCAATATCCCACCACACACCGTCCGCCCCTTCTGGCACCAGTATCCCACTGCTGACTGCCACGGGGATGGGGCGGATGCCCCTGCCTTTACACAGCCCCTTTGCGAGGTTGCCCCTTAATGCTGCCCTCATTCACTGGGTTAAACACTGGCTCGTCTCCACAGGGACCTGTCACTGGGGCCTCGTCAGCGAGCGGGCGGGTTCCCAGTGGGGTCATTCTGGGCCCTTCGCTAGTTAACAGCTTTTATCAGTGAGCCGGGGGAAAGCATGAAATCACCCCGATAACGTCTGCAGGTGACCCAAAAATGGGGGGAGTGGGGCCGTAAGGAAGAGGCCGTGTCCCCGGTGTGTCAGAACCCGATACTGTGGTTTGAATGCGGCTGAGTGTCAAAGTACCCAACAAGCATCAACGCGCGTCCGCCGTGCACAGGGGCCGGGGGACTCTCTCCTGGGGAGCAGCGATTCCGAAGCCGGTTTGTGGGGCAAGGGGAGGGGGATAATCAGCAGGACATAGGCTCCCGGCGCGATGCTGTGACCGAAAGGGCGAACGTGACTCCGGGCTGCGTAGGGGCAGAGAGGTGATTTTACTGCTGGATCCAGTATTGCCGGTGCCCACAGCTCCAGCCGGAGGGCGATTACATCAGAGAGGGGTCAGAGAAGGATTAAAAATCCTGCCTTCGAGTGACAGACTCTAGGAGCTCAATTAGCCTAACGAAGCAGCGCTGAGTGATCCCGGTCTGTAAGTACCGATGCGGGGAGCGAATATTTCACCACCGGCTCCAGGGCTGGGAGTTGGAACCAGAGCAATTTGGACTGGAAACAAGATGCACAACGTCTCCCAGTGAGGGGGGCTGGTGGCTAGATCAGGGGGGCTGGGAGCCAGGACTCCTGGGTTCTCTCCCCGGCTCTGGGAGGGGAGTAGGGGCTGGTGGTTAGAGCAGGGGGGCTGGGAGCCAGGACTCCTGGGTTCTCTCCCCGGCTCTGGGAGGGAAGTGGGGGCTGGTGCGTTAGAACAGGCGGGGCTGGGAGCCAGGGCTCCTGGGTTCTCTCCCCGGCCCTGGGAGGGGAGTGGGGGCTCGTGGGTTGGAGCACGGGGGGCTGGGAGCCCGGATGCCTGGGTTCTCTCCCCAGCTCTGGGAGGGGAGTGGGGGCTGGTGGGTTAGAGCACAGGGGCTGGGAGCCAGGACTCCTGGGTTCTCTCCCCGGCTCTGGGAGGGGAGCGGGGGCTGGTCGGTTAGAGCAGGGGGGGCTGATCCCCATAGTCGTGGCGGATTCGCCATCAGTGATGATGGTTCAATCCTGGCCGCGCCCGGGGGCACCGGCAAAGCTTCAAAGCCCGTCTGCCCACACCCAGCCCCGCAGCCCCCCCTCACTCGTTACGAGTTAATTGTCTCTGCGCCTCTGGGCTCGTTCCCAGAGCCAGACAGTCGTCGGGGGTGACCTCCTGCGACATCTCCCTCCTGGGGGGGGGGGGGGGGCTTCATTCCCTTGCGCCCGCTGGGGGGGCGATGCATAATTGTGAGGAAGTGGGACTGTTCTTAATGTTTTCTCTGGATACTGTGTGGGTGCCTCAGTTTCCCCTGTGCACTTCTTAAGTCTCTAGGAGGGGGGATCAGGGGGTGTGATTGTTGCAGAGCCCGAGAGGGCCGGTGTGGTCTTGTTTCCTGTACCTACAAGCTCTGGTTTGGACCCTGTTCCTGTCGGCTAATAAACCTTCTGTTTCCCCGGCTGGCTGAGAGTCACGTCTGACTGCGGAGTCGGGGGGCAGGGCCCTCTGGCTCCCCCAGGACCCCGCCCGGGCGGACTCGCTGTGGGACACGCCCAGTGGGGCAGGGGAGGCTGGATGCTCTGGGGTCAGACTCAGGAAGGGGGAAGCTGGGGAAGCTTCTTCCCCTGGAGACAGTCGGCTCGGAGAGAGGAGGCTCCCCAGAGTCCTGGCTGGGTTCGTAGGGAGCAGTCCCGGAGCGTCGCCCGGGGACTCCGTGACAATAATCAATTGGGCAAACTGAGTCTCGCCGGTGCGTCACTCTGACATTTCCGCCATCCCTGCATTCTCCTCACCTGGCCCATCAGCCACCCCTCTTGGATGGCGGCTGTCCCACCTTCCCATGTCTCGGGAACACCCAGTACACACAGAAATCAGCGTCGTTCCTTATAATTATAGATCCCGGGCGAGATAATGGAGCAGCTGATACAGGGCCTCAATGAATCAAGAACTAAGAGCACGTAATGCAATGAATGCCGCTGCGCGGGGGTGGCTGGAAATTGGGGCCTTGTGTTGGAACGATTAAAAATTGGGTGACCCAGATAATAGCGCTGCCGTAATAAACGTAGATGCCTGGGACGTGTCTGTCTGCCGCACGGCATCCGGACTGAAAAACAAGACCGGCCTCAAATGAACAGAGACCACGGGGAATGGATTGAAAACTGTGTAAAGCCCCAGTAAAAGGAAACAGGTTCTCCCGATCCCAAAGGACAGAGCCCCAGAGCCAGGTCAATATACAACTCGGCTCTTACCCACAAATCACGCTGTTGCCAATCCTTGAGAACCTAACATCGAAAGGTTTATTCCTAAAAGGGAAAAGGTCTAGGTGGGAGCTAGAATTGGTTAAAAGGAATTAATTTCAGGAATGGCAACGTTCTTGGTTCAGGGATGGAATAAGCTGCAGGTTCAAATCAAGTCTCTGGAGAACATCCCCAGCTGGGATGGGTCCTTCAGTCCTTTGTTCAGAGCTTCCGTTTGTAGCAAAGTCCCTCCAGAGGTCTGGAGCAGGACTGAAGACCAGATGGAGATGAGGCAGCTGCCTTTTCTAGTCGTGTGTCATGTGGCCTCTCTTTCTTTGTTCCAAAGACAGGCACTGGGGCACATGGCAAGAAAACCCTCCGAGTTCTGTCCATAGGCAGGTCCCTGCCTACCTTGCTGAGTCACAAGGTGTATCCGCCTTCTCTCCATGGGGCCGTTGTGTAGCTGATGGTCCTCAATGGGCCACCCAGCAGGCTAGGCCGAGCTGACACCAACTTGTCTGGGGTGTCACCCAGAAGCACAGCACAGGTTTGAAATACAGACAGTCTAGAGCCAATACTTATAACTTTAACGACAAAAATGATACCTGCACACAGATAGCATAATCCTAACCAGCAAAGCATAACTTGGTCTTAGACACCTCATTTGACCCCCTTTATACAACTGTCATAAATATGAAGGGATTGAAAGGCTGTGAGAGAATACTATAAAATCCTCTTACCAGTAAAGGGTTAAGAAAAGGTAGCCGGGTTAACACCTGACCATCAGAACCAATGAGGAGAACAGATACTTTCAAATCTGAGGGGGGGGGAAAGTTTTTGTTTGTCTCTTTGTCTGTGTCTGTGTGATTCTCTCGGTGGGAGAGAGATCAAGCCGTACCATCCATCTTCTATGCAGTTAGTGAGTATTTAGCTAATTTATTTAAAGTCTTTAGGTTTTTTCTATTGTTTTAGCTTGGGTAATTTGCTGTGCTGGAAGGAATGTGTATTCCTGGTTTTGTTGCATTTTTCTGTAACTGGAAGGTTTTGCCCGGGGGGGGGGGGGTGGAGAATCCCTCTAAGTTAGGAAATTGAGTAACCTGTAAAAGATAGACCATCCTGATTTTACAGAGATGATTTTTACTTTTCTTGTTTTAATAAAATCCTTCTTTTAAGAAGCTGACTGGTTTCTATGGTTCTAAGACCCCCGGGGGTGGGTTTTTGGATCACTGGGCAACCAGGTGGTTAGGAGATTATTCTCAAGCTCCCCAGGAAAGGGGGTGTACGGGCTTGAGAGGATATTTTGGGGGGAAGGGGAATTTCAAGTGGTCCCTTTCCCTGGTTCCTGTTTAAATCACTTGATGGTGGCAGCGAGAGAAGCGTTTCTCAGGGTGCAGGGGAGATTTGTACCTTGGGGAGTTTTACCATAAGATGGTAGAATAATCTTAGGGGGTGTTCATGCGGATCCCCACGTCTGTACCCTAGAGTTCAGAGTGGGGAGGGAACCCTGACAACAACATTTGGTGCCACTACAGGACCTTGGTTGCAACAATGTTCTGTATGGTCCCAGTTCACGTCAATAACGTCACAGCCCCTGAGAAAGTTTGCCGATGACCCAAAGAATCAGGGAAGCAGGAAATAAGAAGGAGGCCGGGGCACTGGTGTGACGTTATGGACATAATCTGGGACCGTCTAGATCCCTGTTGCAACCAAGGTCCTGTGGTGGCACCAACTCTTATCTAAAGGGGGTCAGATGAGGTGTCTCACACCAGGTTATGGTTGGCTGGTTAGGATTATGCTGTCTGTGTGTGTGGATCATTTAGTTGAGGTTGTGAATATTGGCTCTAGACTGTCTGTATTTCAAACATGTGCTATGCTTCTGGGTGACACCCCAGACAAGTTGGTGTCAGCTCGGCCTAGCCTGCTGGGTGGCCCATTGAGGCCCATCAGCTACACAACTGACCCACTGAGAGAAGGCAGATACACCTTGTGACTCGGCCAGGCATGCAGGGAGCTGCCTAGGAACCGAACGCTGAGGTGTTTCTAGGCCACGTGCTGGGCAGCTCATCCTTGGGACAAAGAAAGCAGAGACCACATGGCAAGAGACTAGAAAAGGCAGCTGCCTCATCTCCATCTTGTCTTCATTCCTGCTTCTTACCTCTGGAGGGACTTTGCTACAAACTGAAGCTCTGAGCAAAGGACTGAAGGACCCATCCCAGCTGTGGATGTACGCCAGAGACTTGATTTGAACCTGCAGTTTATTCTATCACTGCTACAAGCCTGAACCAAGAACTTTGCCATCACTGTATGTAATTGATTCCTTTTAACCAATTCTAGCTCTCATCTCTATTTCTTTCTTTTTATGAATAAACCTTGAGATTTTAGGTTCTCAAGGATTGGCAACAGCGTGATTTCTGAGTAAGATCTGATTTGTACATTGACCTGGGTCTGGGGCTTGGTCCTTTGGGGTTGGGAGAACCTTTTTTCTTTTACTGGGGCATTGGTTTTCATGACCAGTTGTCCCCATACCGAGTGGCACTGGTGGTGAGACTGGGAAACTGGAGTGTCTAAGGGGATTGCTTGGGATGACTTGTGGTTAGCCAGTGGGGTAAAACCAAAGTCTCCTCTGTCTGGCTGGTTTGGTGCCCTAGAGGTGGAAACACCCCAGCCTTGGGCTCTCACTGCCCTGCTTGGAGCAATTTATCCTGAATTGACACTCTCAGTTGGGTCCCGCCAGAACCAGCCTCGTCACAGTGGCGTAGTCGGCAGGATCCACAGAACCAGGTCAATTACGCTTTGGGTCAGAACCCCACGTATCCAAATTTGAGTGTTGGTAGTGAGAGTTGGGTTGGTTAAGGAGCAGTTGCAATGGGTGAGCGAAGCGCATATGAGGGCCTTGGCAAAAAATCCCTGGAAGATTTGTGTGCAGAAAAGGGGATCCGCTTTAGAAAGCAAGCTACAAATCCAGAGCTGAGAGATCTGTTCATGGCCAGTGATCGGGAGGCAGGAGCACGGCCCTTACCTGAGGCTACAGAAGCAAGGAAACTGCCGGCCCGGAGAGACAGCCTGCCGTTGGAACGTGAACAAAAACCGGCAGAAATTCGAAGGAAAGAGCAGCGAGCCTGGGCCCAGCTGGAGAAAGAAGCTAAGGGGAGGAGTGGTGAATTGGAGAAAGAAGCTGGAGTGTCTGGAGCTGCTGGCTGCTGAGGAGGAATCTCACCAGAAGCAACAGGACGCGGCCAGACTTCGGCTCCAAGTGAGAAAAGCAAGGGAAGAAGAGCAGAAACTGTATCCTTGACAGTCCAGCTTCTAACAATGTTGGTACGTTGTGTAACTCTGAGCAGCTGTCTGGGTGTAACCCAATGTACCCCAACACTGCCGCCTTTTATGTAAATGCGGCCGCTGTGAGTTCAGTACGGGGTGGCCCCGTAAACAGTGCCAATGCTGTGGAGGGGAGAGAGAACGGAAAATTCATGGAGAGTGTAAAAGTCAATGGTAAAAGCTGTTCCGGGCAAATGATGGCTTCTAACATCATTCTCGTGAAAGCAGATCTGGTCAAAGAGGACGACTGTTTCCCAGATCAGAGTGTGAATGGTGTAGTCCTCGGTGAGTTTGCTGTAAGTGTGCCGTTGGCCAGAATCCACCTCGAATGGATCAGGACTCAGCGTGCAGTTATAGCTGGGGTAAGGGGGTTATTGCCTAAGGAGCTTTTCATTGCGGAAGATGTCAAAGCTTTGTTCAGTGCAGGTGGCCAGTCACAGGAAAGGAATGATCGCAAACCTATGTCTGTTATGGGCAATGACTTGCCTGGGGTGGTTTTTTTCTCTCACTGCTGCAAGAACTTTGCTGTATGTAATTGATTCCTTTTAACCCATTCTAGCTCTCACCTCGACCTTTGTCCTTTTCTGAATAAACCTTGAGATGTTAGATTCTCAAGGATCGGCAACAGCGTGATTTGGGGGTAAGATCTGATTTGTATCTTGACCTGGGTCCGGGGCTTGGTCCTTTGGGATCGGGAGGACCCTTTTTCTTTTCCTGGGGCATTGGTTTTCATGACCATTTGTCCCCATAAGAAGTAGCACCGGTGGGGATACTGGGAAACTGGAGTGTCTAAGGGAATTGCTAGTGTGACTTGTGGTTAGCCAGTGGGGTAAAACCAAAGTCCTCTCTGTTTGGCTCATTTGGTTTGCCTAAGAGACGGAAAAACCCCATCCTAGGGCTGTAACTGCCCTGCTTGAAGCAATTTGTCCTGAATTGACACTCTCAGCTGGGTCCCGCCAGAACCAGCATCATTACAACTGGGTCAGAGCAATGGGGATCACAAGCCATCAATGTATTTCTTCACACGACACAGTCAACCTGTGGAACTCCTCGCCAGAGGATGTTGCGAAGGCCAAGACTATAACAGGGTTCAAAGAAGAACTAGGTACGTTCATAGGGGACAGGTCCATCAATGGCTATTAGGATGGACAGGGATGGTGTCCCTGCCCTCGGTTTGCCAGAAGCTGGGAATGGGTGACAGGGGATGGATCACTTGGTGATTCCCTGTTCTGGTCATTCCCTCTGGGGCACCTGGCACTGGCCGCTGTTTCTCGCCATAACAGAGACGGCTAAGCGGTGGCTTGGTCCCAGTCTTTGAATACCTACGCAGTGAGCAAATATTACCCCATTTCTTCTACAAACTGGTGTATTTCACGCTCTAGACCCCAGTCGCGGAACAGCGCCCAAGGCCGTTCCCCTCGCTCGGAAACCTCCCCTGGACACCAGCGCCCGCTTCCCAGGGAGCGACTCGGCCCCCAGCCCCGGCCCGAGGAGAAATCTGAGCTACTCGCGGCTGCATGACCAAACTCGCTAAGAGCCACGCCGCATTTCTCCCGAGCCTCAGCACTTGCTCGCACGCGAAGAACTTCCCCCAGGAACAGCCTGGTCAATGCCATGCTGACGGCGGCGGTGGGGTTTTTTCCCAGTTATTCCCACCATGGCACCGTGTGGCCTTGAAACCGCCGCTCCGGGGAGTGATGTGCCCCATATGTCGCAGCCAGAGCCCCACAGGGCCGGGCACAGTGAGACAACCCCCCCTCCCATCCCCGAAAGCCTCCCTGAACGGACGGCAGGGAGGCGACCGCTCCGCGGGGGGCCGGGCGTGGAAGGGGTTGACTGGTGCCGGGATCGGTTAGCGTGACCGGCCGTATTCAGGGCCGGGCGCTGGGGAGGCCAGGGCCAGCGGGGAGAGGCGGGAGCCGGGCTGGGGCCGGACCAGAGGCCGTGACAGACGCCCGGGAGGATTGCAGCCGCGTCCCGACCGACGGGGAGAGACACCCCGGACCCCTGGAACGCCCACGACACCCCGGTGCCAAGCTCGGCCTCCGGGCGGGCATTGTTAGGGGCTGACGATGATCCTGCCCCGGGCCCGGCCCGAAACGGGAGTCTCTTGGCTCATTAACCCAGCGAGGAACAAGCCCGGGGAAGGTGCAGGGACCGGTCCGACCGGGTTCCAGACGCCGGGCTGGCAAAGCAGGAGAGACAGCGGAGAGCCAGTCCCTGGCCTGGGGCCGGGTGGGAGCCGGGGGCCCCTAGAGGGGACAGGCCACTGCCCCATTCCCCGCCCCCCTGAGCCAGCCAGTCCCTGCCCTGGGGCCGGGTGGGAGCCGGCGCCCCCTAGAGGGGACAGGCCCCTGCCCTATTCCCCGCCCCCCTGAAACAGCCAGTCCCTGCCCTGGGGCCGGGTGGGAGCCGGCGCTCCCTAGAGGGGACAGGCCCCTGCCCCATTCCCTGCCCCCCTGAAACAGCCAGTCCCTGCCCTGGGGCCGGGTGGGAGCCGGGGGCCCCTAGAGGGGACAGGCCCCGGGCCCCATTCCCCGCCCCCCTGAGCCAGCCAGTCCCCGCCCTGGGGCCGGGTGGGAGCCGGTGCCCCCTAGAGGGGACAGACCCCTGCCCCATTCCCCACCCCCCTGAGGCAGTCTGTCTAGGGGGTGGTGAGGGAATTGGACACACACACACACACCCCGCCCATGTTGCCAGGGTTGCGTCCGGCTGATCCGAGGCAGACGCCGTTCAGCTCAGGTCCAAAGTAAGTCGTTTATTGGGGGGGTCACACAGACACAGGCTGGCGGGGGAGCAGCTGGGAGCAGGGTTCGGGGCGGGGGGGAGTGGGTGTAGCGGGGGCAGGGGAGGCAGTGGGGAGCGATCGGTGTCAACCAACCTAGGGCCCACCACCAAACCAACTATCCACAGTGGTGGTGGGCTGGGTTGTGGGGGTGGTCAGGGTTTCGGCGCCGCAGCATCTGAAGTACACGTCGTTCAGGGCCGTGTCGTCCCCTTTGCCCTGGGGGGGCTCCACCTTGGTGGCGATGGTGCAGATACCCAGGGGGCCGCAGGAGTGGCTCTGGGGGCCCCACTTGCCCCAGCACCGCCCGTCCCCCCGCAGCTCCGCCCCGCCCGTGCACACGAACTCGATGTTGTTGGCGGCCGTGTCGTCCTTCAGGCCCCGGCACGGCTCCACCCGCAGCCGGAACTGGGTCAGCCGCTGCCCCGAGGGGCATTTCTTCACCTGGCCCCAGGAGCCCCACCTGGGAGGAGAGAACGGGTCAGCCGGGCACGGGCCACGGGGGGTGCGGCCTTCCCCCCACCCTCTGCCGCTCTGGGCTGGGAGCCTGCTGCCCTCGTATCCCACCGCTGTCACCACTAGCCCACTGTGACCACCATGATCCCACCTCTGCCACCACTAACCCACTGTCACTACCACGATCCCACCTATGCCTCCACTAACCCACTGTGACCACCACGATCCCACCTCTACCACCACTAGCCCACTGTCACTACCACGATCCCACCTCTGCCACCACTAACCCACTGTCACTACCACGATCCCACCGCTGCCTCCACTAACCCACTGTCACTACCACGATCCCACCTCTGCCACCACTAACCCACTGTCACTACCACGATCCCACCTCTGCCACCACTAACCCACTGTCACTACCACGATCCCACCGCTACCACCACTAACCCACTGTCACTACCACGATCCCACCTCTGCCACCACTAACCCACTGTGACTACCACGATCCCACCTCTGCCACCACTAACCCACTGTCAGTACCACGATCCCACCGCTGCCTCCACTAACCCACTGTCACTACCACGATCTCACCGCTGCCTCCACTAACCCACTGTCACTACCACGATCCCACCTCTCCCACCACTAACCCACTGTGACTACCACGATCCCACCTCTGCCACCACTAACCCACTGTCACTACCACGATCCCACCGCTGCCTCCACTAACCCACTGTCAGTACCACGATCCCACCGCTGCCTCCACTAACCCACTGTCACTACCATGATCCCACCGCTGCCACCACTAACCCACTGTGACCACCACGATCCCACCTCTGCCACCACTAACCCACTGTGACTACCATGATCCCACCGCTGCGTCCACTAACCCAGTGTCACTACCACGATCCCACCTCTGCCACCACTAACCCACTGTCACTACAATGATCCCACCGCTGCCACCACTAACCCACTGTCAGTACCACGATCCCACCGCTGCCACCACTAACCCACTGTCACTACCACGATCCCACCGCTGCCTCCACTAACCCACTGTCACTACCATGATCCCACCTCTGCCACCACTAGCCCACTGTCACTACCACGATCCCACGGCAAAAACCACTGTCACTACCACGATCCCACGATTGCCACCACTAGCCCACTGTCACTACCACGATCCCACCTCTGCCACCACTAGCCCACTGTGACCACCACGATCCCACCGCTGCCTCCACTAACCCACCGTCACTACAATGATCCCACCGCTTCCACCACAAACCCACTGTGACCACCACGATCCCACCGCTGCCTCCACTAGCCCACTGTCACCACCACGATCCCACCACTGCCTCCACTAGCCCACTGTCACTACCACGATCCCACCTCTGCCACCACTAACCCACTGTCACTACCACGATCCCACCTCTGCCACCACTAACCCACTGTGACCACCACGATCCCACCTCTGCCACCACTAACCCACTGTCACTACCACGATCCCACCGCTGCCTCCACTAACCCACTGTGACCACCACGATCCCACCTCTGCCACCACTAACCCACTGTGACTACCATGATCCCACCGCTGCGTCCACTAACCCAGTGTCACTACCACGATCCCACCTCTGCCACCACTAACCCACTGTCACTACCACGATCCCGCCCCTGCCACCACTAGCCCACTGCTAACACCAATATCCCGCCGTCGATGCCACCCTCCCATCTCTGCCACGGCTAACCCCCCGCCGACCCCAGCTCATTGCTGACACTCGTGTTCCACTCGTGCGCACGGAGCCCGGTGCCCCCTCTGGCACCTGCCCGCACCCTCCGCTGGGCCCCTCCCCACGGTACTCACGGCCCCACGTTGGACTGGATGGTGCTGCCGTTGGAGCAGAGCAGCCGGATCCCGTTCAGCGCCGTGTCGTCCCCGGCGAGCTGGGGCAGCTCCACCTGCAACGGGGGGTGGGGGGCAACACGCCTGGGCCTTAGAGACTGGTCCCCTGTCACTCCAGTACAAGGAGATGGGGGGCAGAGGGGTGTGGGGAAATTGAGCAGAGGGGCTTAGGGCTTTGGGGCAGGGGGAGCGGGCTGGGGAGGAGGGCTAGAGATGTGGAGAGAGTGAAGAGGGCAGGCAGTGGGGCAGGGGGAGCCAGGCTGGGGAAGGGGGCAGGGATGTGGGGTGGGTGAAGGGGGCAGGGAGTGGGGCAGGGGGGTGCCAGGCTGGGGATGTGGGGCGGGTGAAGGGGCAGGGAGTGGGGCAGGGGGGATCCGGGCTGGGGAAGGAGGCAGGGGATGTGGGGAGGGGGAAGGAAGCAGGGAGTGGGGCAGGGGAAGCCGGGCTGGGGAAGGGGGCAGGGGGGACCTGGGCTGGGGAAGGGGACAGTGAGTGGGGCAGGGGATGTGGGTAGGAGGGAGGGGGAGCCAGGCTGGGGAAGGGGGCAGGGGATGTAGGGAGTGGGAAGGGGGCAGGGAGTGGGGCAGGGGGAGTCGGGCTGGGGAAGGGGGCAGGGAGTGGGGCAGGGGGGAGCCGGGCTGGGGAAGGGGGCAGGGGATGTGGGGAGGGGGAGGGGGAAGGGGGCAGGGGATGGGGAGGGAGGAGGGGGCAGGGTATGTGGGGAGGAGGGAGGGGAAAGGGGAGGGGGAAGGGGGTAGGGTATGTGGAGAGGAGGGAGGGGGAGGGGGAAGGGGGCAGGCAATGGGGCAGGGGGAGCTGGGCTGGGGAAGGGTACAGGGGATGTGGGGAGGGGGAGGGGGAAGGGGACAGGCAATGGGGCAGGGGGGAGCCGGGCTGGCGGGTGTGAATCTTTACCTTCAGGGAGAACCCAATGGCGAAGCTGCCGGGGGGGCAGGACTCTTCCGTGCCCCACGTGCCCCATATCCCTCCATTGCTAACGCTGATCTTGGTCTGGCCCCATGCGCCCCACAGGAAGCAGCCGATCACCAGGCCGAGCAGGGAGATCTCCATGGCTGGGTAGGCGAGCGGAGGAAGCCAGCCGCAGACGTGCAGCTTCTAGCGCGAGGCGGGGGTGTTTTATACCCGGGGAGTTCCTGGCCTCATGGGCATGCAAAGGGGTCAGCCCCTCCTCTTCCCACAGGGCCAGGGCTGTAATTGGGTTAATCCTGCCCCCGGCTGCCCCGGGGCGCATGGCGCAAGGTTCCTGCCTCCACCCAGCCAGGGCTCTGCTGTCTCATCGGCCCGACTCTCGGAAACACCCAGAGCAAAAACCTCGTGTGACGACACTTCCGGCCTCACGCCAAACGATGCCACCGTCCCCAGGGGGCCTTTACGGTGCCAGCATCCCCCTGTTACCGCTTCGGACGTAGTATCCCACCGCAACCACCACTGTGTCGTTACGGCACCAGGATCCCACCGCTGACACCACTGTTACCGCTTCGGACGTAGTATCCCACCGCTCCCACCACTGTGTCGTTACGGCACCAGGATCCCACCGCTCCCACCACTGTTACCGCTTCGGACGTAGTATCCCACCGCTCCCACCACTGTGTTGTTACGGCACCAGGATCCCACCGCTCCCACCACTGTTACCACTTTGATGTAGTATCCCACCTCTCACACGGAGCGGAGAGGGGTGAGGGGGCTGGCTGGGCCCCTGGGGGCATGGACCGGGGGAGACTCACACCCACACAGACCCCCCCACACACCTCGGCACACACAGCCACACACTAGTGGGTCAGAGCAGGGTGCGGGGCTGGGAGCCAGGACTCCTGGGTTCTCTCCCCGGCTCTGGGAGGGGAGGGGGGCTAGTGGGTCAGAGCAGGGAGGGCTGGGAGCCCGGACTCCTGGGTCCCCTCCCTGGCTCTGGGAGGGGAGTGGGGCCTGGTGGGTTAGAGCACGGGGGGCTGGGAGCCAGGATTCCTGTGTTCTCTTCCTGGCTCTGGGAGGGGAGGGGGGCTAGTGGGTCAGAGCAGGGAGGGCTGGGAGCCCGGACTCCTGGGTCCCCTCCCTGGCTCTGGGAGGGGAGTGGGGCCTGGTGGGTTAGAGCACGGGGGGCTGGGAGCCAGGATTCCTGTGTTCTCTTCCCGGCTCTGGGAGGGGAGTGGGGGCTGGTGGGTTAGAGCACGGGGGGGCTGGTCCCCAGAGTCGCCATCAGTGACAATTGTTAAATTGTGGCCACGCTCGGGGTACCAGCAAGGCTTCAAAACCCGTCTGCCCACGCCCGGCCCCGCAGCCGCCCCTCACCCACTCGTTACGAGTTAATTGTCTCTGCTCCTCTGCCCAGAGCCAGGCAGCCATCGGGGGTGACCGCCACCGACGTCTCCTTCCTGGGGAGGGCTTCACTCCCATGCACCCGCCGGGTGACGATGCATAATACATTGGGGAAACTGAGTCACTCCGGTGGTTCACACTGAGATTGTAGCAATCCCTGCGTTCTCCTCATCTGACATATTATTTCCCCTGTTGGATGGTGGCTGCCCCACCTCCCCGTGTCTCGGCAACGCCCAGTACACACAGAAATCAGCGTCGTTCCTGATAATTATAGATCGCGGGCGAGATAATGGAGCGGCTGATACGGGGCCGCAATTAATAAAGAATTAAGAGCGCATAATGCAATGAATGCCGCTGCGCGGGGGTGGCTGGAAAATGGGGCCTTTTGTGGGAACGATTACAAAACTGGGTGATCAAGATAATAGCGCTGCCGTAATAAACGTAGATGCCTGGGAGGTGTGTATCTGCCTGCCTGCCGCACGGCATCCAGATTGAAAAACTAGACTGGCCTCAAAAGAACAGAGGCCACAGGGAACGGACTCAAAACTGGCTAACTGATGGATCTCCGCATGGAATCGGACACGGGAAATGGTCAGCGAGCCGGGGTGTTTCCAGCGGGGCCCGACGCGAGTTAACCGCTTTATCGAGGAGCCGGAAGAAAACATAAAACTGCCCCTGAGAAAGTCTGCCGATGACCCAAAAAATCAGTGAAGCGGGAAATAAGGAACTGGCCAGAGCACTGGGTCAGAGCGATGTCGATCACAAGCTATTAGCCAGGATGGTGTCCCTGGCCTCTGTTTGCCAGAGACTGGGAATGGGTGCAGGGGGTGGATGACTTGGTGATCCCCTGTTCTGGTCATTCCCTCGGGGGTACCTGGCATTGGCCGCTGTCTCTCGCCATAACAAACAGACGGCTACGCAGTGGCTTGGTCCCAGTCTGTAAGTACCTATGTGGGGAGCAAATCTTACCCCTTTTCTTCAACAAACTTCATGCTCTAGACCCCCGTCCTGGAACAGCGCCCAAGGCCGTTCCCCTCGCTCGGAAATCTCCCCCGGACACCAGCGCCCGCTTCCCAGGGAGTGACTCGGCCCCCAGCCCCGGCCCGAGGAGAAATCTGAGCTCCTTGCGGCTACATCACCAAACTCGCTAAGAGCCACGCCGCATTTCTCCCGAGCCTCAGCACTTGCTCGAACGCGAAGAACTTCCCCCAGGAACAGCCTGGTCAATGCCACGCTGATGGCGGCGGTGGGGTTTTTTCCCAGTTATTCCCACCATGGCACCGTGTGGCCTTGAAACCGCCGCTCCAGGGGGTGATGTGCCCCATATGTTGCCGCCAGAGCCCCACAGCCAACCCTCCCCCCCCCATCCCCGAAAGCCCCCCTGAACGGACGGCAGGGAGGCGACCGCTCCGCGGGGGGCCGGGCGTGGAAGGGGTTGACTGGTGCCGGGATCGGTTAGCGTGACCGGCCGTATTCAGGGCCGGGCGCTGGGGAGGCCAGGGCCGGCGGGGAGAGGCGGGAGCCGGGCTGGGGCCGGACCAGAGGCCGTGACAGACGCCCGGGAGGATTGCAGCCGCGTCCCGACCGACGGGGAGAGACACCCCGGACCCCTGGAACGCCCACGACACCCCGGTGCCAAGCTCAGCCGCCGGGCGTGCGTTGTTAGGGGCTGACGATGATCCTGCCCCGGGCCCGGCCCGAAACGGGAGTCTCTCGGCTCATTAACCCAGCGAGGAACAAGCCCGGGGAAGGTGCAGGGACCGGTCCGACCGGGTTCCAGACGCCGGGCTGGCAAAGCAGGAGAGACAGCGGAGAGCCAGTCCCTGGCCTGGGGCTGGGTGGGAGCCGGGGGCCCCTAGAGGGGACAGGCCACTGCCCCATTCCCCACCCCCCTGAGCCAGCCAGTCCCTGCCTGTGCCGGACTGATGAGCCCACTGTGAAATATTTGTCTCCCTCGCCGGTAGTTCACCGTTACGCTTTATCCCATGGCTTTGGCGCCTTCAGATGCGGTTCTTGATTTCGATCTTTCATCGACCTGGGTGAGTGCAAGTTTTGTGCCAACTCTGTTCACTGGCACGTTTGGGTTAGCGGGTGTGGTTAGAGGTTGCTAAATGTTTGGTTGCATGTGCGTGTCAGCCTAGCCCTGCACAGACCTCGAGCGAACTGCCCAATGACCACAAGATCTGTTAAGGGACGAAGTCACCAGGCCAGGTTTATTGCTGACAAAGCACGGTACTAATATCCCGCAGACTCTCCCGGACCCCTAATACATGTATGCCCGTAACAAGGACCGGCTCAGTGAACGGCCGGACTTTCCGTTCCTCCATAGGCCGGACAAAGATACTCCCTCTGAGATACAGCTTTGTACCCTGATACAAACACATTAGTTACTGCCCCCGATGTGGCTAATTATCACCCGTCACCTTGTACATGTTGTTCGAACAAAACATCTCTATTCCGGTCTGTCGTCCTGGCCTTATCTTTGAGGAGGGGTCAGTGTTTTCCTGTTCTCCTGGGGAATGTTTTTGTCCCTGTGACGGAGTAGAGAGCGAGATGGATTTGACCTTGACCTGAGAGGCTGGCTGCATTGGGAAAGGCTGCATCGGGAATGCGAGACTTTACCTGAGGCTGTAACATGAGCCAGGACGGGGGTTGGGAGGTGACACCTTTGGCTGGGAGAATGGTAAAAGGCTAGAGGAGGGGCCCCAGGGGAGGGGAGGAGCCTGCTGGAGGTTTGGCTGGCTCTTGGTCAGTTTGGAGCTGGGTGGTGAAACGCAGGGAGCCCCAGAGCCGGGGTCTAAGCTCCCTGCCCCCCAGAAGGGCCCAGCTGAGGGGTCCTGGTCATACTTACAAGCTCTGTTTGGACTCTTTCCTGACAACCCTAATAAACCTTCTGTTCTACTGGCTGGCTGAGAGTCACATTGAATCCCGGGAAGAGGGGTGCAGGACCTGACTCCCCCACACTCCGTGACAGTCCCATCCTGGATATCAGGATGTTCTGGTACCACTTGATATCGGGAGGTGTCTGTGTCAGCATCTGTGACTAGCACTTCCGAGGAATGTGAATTTCTGCAATATCAGCCCGGTTCTTGCCAAATTCTGTGAGCAGGTCCTGCCTCATACCAGGCCTCTGATACAAGGGCTTATGTCTCAGGCTCTCTTCCGACTGCAGCGCATCCATTTTCTGCGCAATGTCTCGCCCCGCGTGCAGTCCTGCTCGGGCTTATGTCAGACCCTTCGAAACTGCTCCCTCCCAATCTCAAAGCACTTTACCGAGGAGGGGAACACCATTCTCCCCACGGGGAAACTGAGGCAAAGCACAAATCACAGACTCGTAGGACGGGAAGGGACCTCGCGAGGTCATCTCGTCCCGTCCCCGGCACTCAAGGCAGGACTAAGTATTATCTAGACCGTCCCTGACAGGTGACACAATACTCCAGGTGAGGCCTAATCAGCATGGAGTAGAGGGGAAAAGTGACTTCTCATCTCTTGCTAATACAGCCCAGAAAGATGTTTGCTTTTTTTACAACAGCGTCACACCGTTGACTCATATTTAGCTTGTGATCCGCTGTGACCCCCAGATCCCTTTCCGCAGGACTCCTCCCTGGGCGGTCGTTTCCCTTGTGTACGTGTGCCACTGATTATTCCTTCCTAAGTGGAGTACTTTGCATGTGTCCTTATTAAATTTCATCCTGTTTACTTCAGACCGTTTGTCCAGTTTGTCCAGATCAGTTTGAATTTTAATCCGATCTTCCAAACCACTTGCAACCCCTCCCAGCTTGGTATCGTCTGCACACTTTATCAGTGTGCTCTATATGCTATTATCTACATCACCGATGAAGATACTGAACAGAACCGGACTCAGAACCAATCCCTGTGGGACCCCACTCATTAGACCCTTCCAGCATGAACCACTGATGAACTCTCTGGGAAAGATTTTCCAACCAGTTTTGCACCCACCTTATAGTAGCTCCATCTAGGTTGTATTTCCCTAGTTTGTTTATGAGGTCATGCAAGTCTGTATCAAAAGCCTTAATAAAGTCAAGATATACCACATCTACTGCTTCCCCACTAGCCACAAGGCTCGTTACCCTGTCGAAGGTTGGTTTGACACGATTTGTTCTTGACAAATCCACGCTGACTGTTATTTATCACCTTATTTTCTTCTAGCTGTTTGCAAATTGATTGCTTAATTATTTGCTCCATTATCTTTCTGGGTACAGAAGTTAAGCTGACTGGTCTGTAATTCCTTGGGGTGTCCTTATTTCCCTTTTTATAGATGGGCGCTAGATTTGCCCTTTTCCGATCCTCTGGAATCTCTCCCGTCTTCCAGGACTTCTCAAAGATAATTGCTACTGGCTCAGATATTTCCTCGGTCAGCTCCTTGAGTATTCTAGGTTGCATTTCATCAGGCCCTGGTGATCTGAAGATATCTAACTTGTCTAAGTCATTTTTGACTTGTTCTTTCCCTATTTTAGACTCCGATCCTCCCTCATTTTCACTGGCATTCGCTATGTTAGATGGCCCATCGCCGCCAACCCTCTTGGTGAAAACCGAAACAAAGACGTCATTAAGCACCTCTGCCCTTTCCACATTTTCTGTTATTGTATTTCCCCCCCTCATTGAGTAACGGGCCTACCCGGTCCTTGGGCGTCCTCTCGCTTCTAATGTATTTGGAGAATGTTTTCTTGTTTCCTTTTAAGTCCCTAGCTAGCTTGATCTCGTTGTGCGCCTGGGCTTTTCTAATTTTGTCCCTACGGACTTGTGTTATTGGTTTATATTCATCCTTTGTCATTTGACCTTCATAAAATGACATGGGTGAGGTCACACAGCAGCACTGGGACTCCCGAGTTTCTGGGCCGGGCCGTTGCTCCGGGATTTCCCAGGCCTCCTGCCCGCCCCCGTCTGGTGCATTTTGTCATCATGCAATGGGGTTGCGCCGGAGATGGTTTGCGATGCGCAGTTGCTCCCAGGGCCGGGGAGGGAAAGCGTCTCCCACAGCTCTGGGGTAGTTCTGCTCCGGTTCGCGAGTCTCCCCGCGGCGGCTGAACGGACGCTGACGATGCACCGCTCCCCGGTTGGGGCTCGCTTGCCGGGTTTCCATTTCCCCAGCCCTCGTATCTGAGCCACTGTTAGCGCCAGGCCAACAGATCGATTCAGCTTCCAGTGAACCGCTTGCAACACGATTTTCTCCGAGAGGAAAAGATTTGCGCCGCAATTCAGCTCTGCCCCAAACCTACAGGTATCCGGCCCCCCTCCCCACTTCCTGACTTTCCCGTGTCTAGCCCCCTGTGACAAAGTCGGGCGTTTTCTTGGTTTTCCCTTGGTTTTGTCAAGGGTTTGCAGGCCGAGGGGGTGGGACTCAGTTTCCCTGGGGCTTACAGGTTTAACGAGGGGATGGGAGAGGGAGTTTGTTACAGGGGACCGGCGAGGGAAAATGGGAACCCAGCCACGGACGTGGAGAACGGAGACCCAAGGGACGGGTGACCGGGAGACCCAGCTCGGGAGTCCCAGCCGGTTCTGGCCAGTGGGAGGACAATGGGCTGCGGAGAGAGGAGCCCGGTGACCGGACCAGCCGGTTCCAGCCAGAGGGGAGGAGAGGGGGCCCAGGCGACCCTGTTTACCTGGAGAGAAGACAATGGACAGAGGTGGGACTTGGGGGAGGTGATTCTTATTTGTTATTTTTTATTTTAAATTATCTCAACTACAAACATACAGTTTTACTGCTACAGGTCCCCTGCTCAAGAAAAATTCTTGCGTGGGCCGTATTTTATACAGGTCTTTCATAGCAATCTACTGCGAGGTCATTTGAGCTTGGGGTCGTAAGTTAAACACTTTTTTGGTTTAACTAGGGTGACCAGACAGCAAGTGTGAAAAATCACGACAGGGGGTAGGGGGTAATAGGAGCCTATATAAGCAAAAGCCCCAAACATCGGGACTGTCCCTATACAATCGGGACATTGGGTCACCCTGGGTTTAACAGCACACACAACACATTCCTAGCAAGCAGACACGGGACACTATGAACACAGCTAGTAATGGGTGAAACATGACAGAAAATCCGCCCCTAGAGCTCGGGGAGCAACCTGTAAAAACGTCGTCGCAGTGATGGGTTGTTAGTTCTTTTTCAGACCTAGCCATTTTTAGCATGTCTCCCTCTGCATGTAATATCTGAATGTCCCGCTTCCCTGTGTCTGCTGGAAACACTGAGGACTGGTTTTGTTGTTTTAAAAGATGCCCGGACATTCCCAGCGATTACCCAAACCGTTTCGTGTGCAAGCGACGCTAACCTAAGAATCTGCGTCTGAGTTACATTTTAGGGCCAAGGCCGTTCTCGTCTTTAACGTTACCTGTACCAGATGTACGCGCTTCTTTGCCTGCTTGTGAACGAGAGAGTATTTCGCACCTGCGACAAGCAATGTCACTTATTTTGAATGACCTCCACGTCTGCAGTGTTTCCAATTCCGGCTTGACATTTAACTCCTCCTAATAGGGTGTCTACTACGTTTCGTGTTGGTCGGGCATTGGAGCGTTGCTGTGTTTTTATCCAGGCCATTGTAACAGGAAGGGAGGAGGGTGAACATTTAGGATCCAAGTGACTACGGGCTATTGGACAGTACTTTCCAAGAACTGGGAGTATTGTTCCTGTCGTAACAGGCTTATTTTACTGATCTGATAGTTGTGGGTAGCTGGAACGTCAGGGGACCCTTTATTTACCCCCTATTTCCCGGTGGTTTGGTATTCCTGTGGTGTTTATACGGTGAATGTTAAGTCCTGCTTCCCCTTCCCAGGTATTTTTTAAGGGTTTTCAGAGTTGGTGACTTTTTTTTATTATACCTCAACTGCTAGAAGAGGGCCTCACCCTCCCTGATTGAACTAACCTCGTTATCTCTAGCCTGACTCGCCTCTGAATATTTATACCTGCCCCGGGACATTTCCACTACATGCCTCTGACGAAGTGGGTATTCACCCACGAAAGCTTATGCTCCAATACGTCTGTTAGTCTCTAAGGTGCCACAGGACCCTTTGTCGCTTCTACAGATCCAGACTAACACGGCGACCCCTCTGCTACTCTAATTATCCGGGCGCTGAATGTTCCCAGAAGCAGGTAAATCCCTGGCGTCTCGTTTTTGGTGGATGAAAATGGTGGTGGGGAAGCCGGGTTCCGGGACGTCCTTTTCTGCAAAGAATCCAGACGTGGCTATTTATTGGAAACCGTTTCATTTGCGAAACACGGACCCAGTTCAGTTTTCCGTCTTCTTCAATACCGTACACCAGTGGGCTAAAGCGATACACTATGGAGCAAGGGCCGATCCATTTCGATTCCAGTGAGTGGCCCCTTTCCCCCATTTTACGGGACGCGATTTGGTGCCTTTGTGGGCCTTTGTTTCTGAGTTTTGCTGTTCAGGTGGCCGGTGGCCCGTTTAACCCTATACTAGGAGGATGCTTTTATTTTTTTCTCATTGTTTGAGCCATTGAAAAGAATGACGCTGGGTTATATTGGAGATTATTTTGTTTTGACCCTGTACCGGGTAACTAAGATCAATCATCAGGCGTATTGACTGGCCAAACAGAGTTTGGAAAGGGTTACGTTTTTCTTCTCCGTCTATTACTGCTCTGGATGGCAGCCAAAATCAGAAGCAGTTTATTTAACCAGTTCCCCCCCCCCCCGCCCCCCCGTGTGATTTACAACCTCCCGCAGCGTTTCCTTAACAGTGCGATTTGTGCGCTCAGGACTGAGGCCGGGCTGGCCTACAGAACTTTTGTTTAATTCCCAAGGCTGGTATCATGGTGGTAACGATATTTTTTTTAATAAACGCTCCCCCGTTGTTAGAATCTATTATTTCGGGGGTGCCATATCTACCTACCGCCTCATTAAAACAACGTTTTGGCCACTCCCCTGAATTCATTTTACCGACAGATGCCGCCCACGTAGGACTGGGAGCCGTCCTATCGCAGATAAACCCGCCCGAGCCTCGGCCTCAGCCGGAAACTCGTCCCGAGAGAGCAGACGTGTGCCGGGGTTGAGCGAGACAGAGCCTAGCTGTGAAATGGGCCACGGAAACACTTCACGATTACCCCGGCGACCGACCACGCACCCGTCCGGTGGACACGGCGAAATAGAGGAGAACGCCAGGGTGACCAGCATCTCTCCCCATCCTCCTGGGTTTGACTGCCCGCTGCGGCCGCGGCTTCGGTCTTTTTAAAAAGATATTAAACGTAGAAAGCCTCGAGGTACCTTGAGGGCGAAATGCTAAATCCCCAGGCCAATCGCTCGTTCCCTGTGCCTGGCAAAAAGGGTTTCTGGGTCTTGCAACTTGGAATGACAGATCCCGATGGATTTCAGTGGGGCGATTTCAAAACAAAACCAGTTCCTCTGAAACCTACGCAACAAGAGTTTTGCAAACCGGGGCTGTCGCGTTAGGTCCTAAACACGCCACATATTTGCACAAGATATTTATAGACGCGTGTTCTTTCTTTTTATCGTCCCTTTCGCGGCTTTAATTTTTACACCGCTGTCCATAGACTACATGTGGGGGCAGTTACGTTCCAATACAAACCCCTCACGTTCTTTTGGCGACTTTGTTCATAGTCAAATGTTTTACATCGGATTGGTTTGTTGCTTGGCTTATTTCCAGACATTCCTTCGGGGAAAGGGCCCATTTCCCCTTCGCAATGGCTGCAAAGGAACCAAGAATTTGTCTCTCTAACGCTTTTCCTTTTTACCATGAGCGGCTCAATTCCCTGCAGCCTCTGCAGCGTCACCGCCTGCCTCTTTCCTTCAATCCCTCGCTTCTCTCCCAAAACGACCCCTTCACCAGCTCAGATGTGTCCGAGGGAGCTGAAATCCCCAGGCCTGGACTTACTTTTTTCTTACGCCCGCCACGATCCCAATGTTTTAATCCCTTTCCTGGCCTGCTTGTCCGGGCCCGACCCTGCTTTCCTGGCTGTTTAGCGAGGAGGGTGGGCTCCCGAACTAGCCCCCACCCCGCCCGGTCCCTTTCCTTAAATATGTCTTTCCAAATAGCGAAATCACCCACAAAAACCACCACCCTGCCCAAACTCCTTGACCCTTCCAAGTCTGCTTTGGCCGAGCAGGATCGGTTAAAAAGGAGCCGTCTCTCCACCAAAGGCTCGTCTTTGGATAGCCCCCCCTTTAAACGCGTCCGACACAGGTGCGACCCCGCTGTGCCCATACCCCTATATCCCGCAGCATTGGGTCTCCCATAGAAAATATGGCCGGGACGTCTTTCCTTAGGAATCTCCTTTCCCTTGATAACTCCGCCGTGCCCACGTCCGGGCTAGAGAACAGGGGGGCACCGTTCCCTCTGGGCGTGGAGACCCCGGGGGGCTGGAGCGAGGGGACTCCCCGAGGGGGCCCACGGGGAGAGACAGGGGTGCTGAGGCTCCAGGAGGTGGAGGGGCTGGACCCCCGGGAGAGAGCGGACCCCCGAGAAGGGCAGTTGAAGGGGGTGCCCCCCAGGGACCGTACGGTGCGGGCATCCATGAGTCCGTGACACACACACACCCCCCGCCTCTGAATTTTCCTTCTATTCTTTATCTCCAGCTAACAACGTCGCTGGGTCTCTCTAAGCCAGACATGTAAATGGTGCTCGGGAGACGTTTGGGCCGATGTGGTTCTGTTCGGGGCTCGTTTGGGGTTTTTTTCCCCCTCTCTGGCTTCCCGTAAAAAACTCCAGAGAAAGTCCACGGGAAAGAAACCTCCAGACCTCGCCAGTTTGGTGTCACGCCGGGGCCATGGGGCGGGGAACAAGGTGAGACGGGTGAGGAGGTGGGGCTGGGAGAGACCCCCCCACCGAGCCAGGGGGGGCATGGGGGGTAGCCTGTGCTTGGGGTCCCAGTGGGAAGATGCGGGGGTCGCCAGTGGGGTGGGGCCCAGAAGGGGGAGAAACTTGGGGGGGCTGGAGGGCACCCAGGAGTGGGGTGCAAGGGGCTGGGGGGGGTGAGGGGGTTCCCCCACCGGGCTCCCCCTTCTACCAACCCCAAATCCTCCCCCCGCAAGGGACACAGGACTGGGGAGCCCCCAATGAACCCCGGATGGGCCTGCCCCCCGGGCCAGCCCCCCCCAATCCCAGCCCCCCAATAAAGACAGGAGGCGGCTGGGAAGAGGCCGCGAGGTGGGTTTAAGGGGGGGCCCTAGGGCGGGCAGCAGAAGAAGTGGGTGTCGGCGAGGGCCGTGTTGTCTCCGCGCTGGCCCCCCGGCGCCTCCACCCAGCTCTGGAGGCCGCAGACGGAGCCGGCGAGGCAGCGGGGGGCCCAGGGCCCCTCCCGGCCCCCGGCCCCAGCGCCCCTGGCCAGCAGCTCCCCGTCGGAGCAGGCCACGCGCGGGCCGGTGGCCACCATGTCGTCCCCGTCGCCCGCCCGCAGCGAGACGGCCCGAAGGTAGCCCCGGGGGCAGAACTGGGCCCCGAGCCACCTGCCCCAGCTGAGCCGGGCGGGGGGAGAGGAGGGGTTAGAGCCGTCCGTCCGTCCGTCCCTCCACCCGTCTGTCCATCCGCCCGTCCGTCCGTCCATCCCTCCACCCACCTGTCCATCCATCAACCCATCCGTTCCTCCATCCGTCCATCCATCCATCTGCCCGTCCGTCCCTCCGCCCGTCTGTCCATCCATCAACCCACCCGTCCATCCTTCCCTCCACCCACCTGCCCATCCACCCGCCCGTCTGTCCACCCATCCCTCCACCCACCTATCCATCCGTCCACCCATCCACCCACCCACCTGTCCATCCATCCATCCATCCATCCACCCGTCCACTCGTCCGTCCACACACCCACCCGTCCCTCCACCCACCTGTCCATTCCTCCATTCACACATCCCCCCGTCCGTCCCTCCACCCACCTGCCCATCCACCCGTCCATCCCTCCATTCACACATCCACCTGTCCGTCCATCCCCCCGTCCATCCATCCATCCACTCACCTCCCCATTCACCCATCCCCGTACCCCTCCATCTCTCCATCCACCCAGCCCCGCTACCCACCCAATCCTCCAGCCACTCACCCCACATCTGTCTGCACATCCCTCCCCCATCCACCCCTCTGTCCATCCCTCCCTCCCCGCCACGGCCCCTTCTCCGTCCCCACTCCCCCTTCTCTTCCTCCCTCCCTCTCCAGCTTTTCCCCTCTGGACTCTGCTATGTGGGGGTCCCGCCCCTGGGGAGGGGGATTCCTCTGCAGGGGTGGGGGGTGGGGTGTCTCAGAAAGGGCCCAGCCCCCAGGGGCTGACACATGGGGGGGTGGGCCCAATGCAGGGCTGCTGGTAGGGACCCCGGCGTCCGGTACTCACTCTCCCACGCTGGACTGGATGGTGGTGCCGCCGGAGCAGTGTAGCCGGATCCCGTTCAGCCCCGTGTCGTCCTGCCCCGGCCCGTCGCCCTGGTGGGGGTGCACCTGGGGGGGGGGCAGAGACGGGGTGAGGTGGGGGGGGCCCGAGGGGCAGGGAGAGGGTGTTAGGGGGTGGGAGGAGGAAAAGGAGGGTGGGAGAAAAGGGGGGGAAGGGATATAAAGGGGAGGTATAAGTGGGGGGGGCTGCTACCTTCAAGGTGAAACCGTGGGCGTAGCTGCCCCCGGGGCACATCTCCACGGACCCCCCCGCCCCCCGCGGTGCCCCGTTGGGCACCGTGACGACCTGGTTGTAGGGCCGGGAGGTGGGGGCCTGGGCCCCCAGCACGGCCCCCGGGGCCAGTGGCAGGCAGAGCAGGGCACCGAGCGTCCGGTCCATGGCGGCCGCGGCCGGACTCTGGGGCTGCCGGCTGGGCCCCCAGGGGGGCGTTTGTAGCCCGGCTTGTCCCTGAGCCGATGCCAATGCACACAGCGGCCTTATCTCCCCCGGGGCTGGGTCACCACGACCCAGGCCGGCCTGTCCCCCCCCCGCCCCCTTTGCACTATGGACCCGGTGTTCACGCTGCAGGGGGTGCCCCTCACTCCTGACCCGCAGCCCCCCAGCTCTGCCGGTGCCCCTCACTCCCGACCCGCAGCCCCCTGCCTCAATGGTTCTAAACAAGTCTCTCGCTCTGGTAGGGGGCGGGGGTCTGATATCAGCTGCACCAGCTGTTGTTACAGTCCTGGTCGCGGGGAGATGGGGGGGGAGAGATGGGGAGATTGCAGGTTGAGGGACGGGGGGTAAAGGTGCCCACATGAACCAGGTACCCAGAGAGGAGACCCGCCTGGCTAACGGATTTGAACAGCTGAGATCTCCGCTCCAGGGGGGCCGAGGTGTGGGAGGGGGGAGGGAGGTGTGGGAGGGGGAGGTGGGGAGGGGGAGGTGTGGGGGTGTGGGAGGTGAAATAGGTGGGGGACACATAGGGAGGGAGGGAGGGGGGGTGAATTGCCTCGGGGGAGTCGAAGGGCGGAGGTGGGGAGTCGGGGTGCACAGTATGTTTGGGGGGGATGGGTGACTGATGGCGGGGGTGGGTGGAAGCGGCATGGGGGGGGACTCGGTGTTGAGCCACAGACACTGGGGTTTGTGGGGGGAGAGATGTGGGGGGCAGAGGCGCTTGGAGGGTGACACGCAGCAGCAGAGATGGGCGGGGGGGAGAGAGAGAGAGAGAGAGAGAGAGACATTTCGGCCTCCTTATCTCTGTTGATTCAGCGTCGCTCGTTTCCTGATAACGAGGCGCCCGTGATAAACCGGCCCCGGCCACCAACCACTTCCCTCCCGCCCCCGCCCCCCCGCCTTCCCCGGCCAGCTCCCCCCGTCCCCGCCGAGCACAGAGCAACGACCTGGCCAGGAGGAAGCCACAGAGATGCAGCCAGGTGGCAACTGGGTGCCCCCCCCGCCCCCTCCCAGACCGGCAGCTCCCGCCCCCCCCCCCCCACACACACACACCCGGGGCCGGGAACGCTCGGCCGGTTGGAAAAGCTCAGGAGCGGCCGCTATTCCAAACGGCAGCCGCCCGTCCCGCCGAAAGCAGCTTTTCCGGGGCTCCGGGGTCGTCCCCCCCGCCCCCCCGTTTAACTGCTGCAGATGCCGCCCCGGTAGCCGGGCCTGTGACCTTTCCACCGTCGCCGTGAGCCCCACGGCGCCGTGTCCTTCCCCTGCCTGGGCTCTGGCCGGGGTGAGACCCTCCGGCGATGGGGCCCCTCTGGCTGGGGGACCCCAGGGACACGCCAACGGGCGAATCGCGGGCGAGGGGGCTGCCGTTCGGGTTGGCCTCGGCCCCAGCCCGTCTCCGGCGAGCCGCGGGGTGGGGATCCCGGGGCGCCCCCCAGCGCACGGCGGGACTGGGCAGGGCCCTGGCAAAGGGCCGCTGGAGCAACCGCTGGAGCAGCTGTGCAAGCAAAGGGCCGGGGCGTGTGGGTGCAGGGAGGGGATATTCGGGGCCCCCGTATCCTCCCCTCCCCCAGGTCAGACCCAGACAGCAGTGGGCTGGGGGAGCTGTGGTCCCGGGGGTAGGGGAGTTACACAGTCCCAGGCTGGTGGGGGGCCGGGGAATTGGGCCTCTCTGATCACACCTGAGTCTCATCTTGCAAGCGCGACGGGTGCCAGGCAGTTTGAGGGGAGAGAGGGGGAGGAGGCGTCTGAGCGTGCGAGGGTCTGTGTGACGGGCGGCTGTGTGCCTGTGAATCTGCTCGCACTAGTGCGTGCTCGCGTGTCTGGATCTGCTTGCATGTGCCTGTGTTTGCACGAGACTGTCAATCTGCATGCACGTGTGTGTTTGCACCTGTGTGACTCTGCTTGCACGAGTGTGTTTGCACAAATATGAATGTGCTTCCATGAGTTTCTGTTTGCACGAGTGTGGATCTGCTTGCACAAGTGTTTGCACATGTGAATCTGCTTGTACATGTGTGAATGTGCTTGCACATGTGTAAATCTGCTTGCACGAGTGTGTTTGCACGTGTGAATTCCAGCCGCTCGCCGGGCCTCAGTTTCCCCTTCCGGGGGCCCCACCCAGGACTGCGTGGCCCAGAGGCCAGGGTGATGGATGCGGCAGAAGCACCCGGAAGGAGGTGAGTCTGCGGGCGAGACGGGCCCACCCTGCTGCCGCCTCTGACATCACGCCCCCACCCTGTCCCTGGGGGGTCAGGAAATGGGTCCCGCCCCCCAGCGCCATCACAGAGACAGACTCGCCCAGGGACCAAGGCGCCATGGGGCTGCCGATTGGGCTTTTCCTCCTCGTTCTCCGCTTCGGGGGTGAGTCCGCTGCAGGGGATGGGGCCACGCAGGCCAGGGGTGGGGAGCCCCAGCATGGGGAATCGGGGGTTGGGGAGGAGACGCCCCAGGGATGGATAGCACCTGAATGGGGCAAATGGAGTCGGGCCCCCCCCAGCAGGGAAATGGGGAGCCATAGATGGATGGGTGCGGTATGGGGACGGATGGACGGATGGATGGATGGGGGGACATAGGGATGGATGGATGAGGGACATAGGGATGGATGGATGGACGACAGACGGATGGATGGATGGGGGGGACACAGGGACGGATGCTGGATAACACAGTAGCTATCTCTACCCACGCCCGCCCCACCACAAATACCCTCTACGGTTGGCTAGACTCTTGTGGAGTTTGGAAGGGGCTGGCTCAGCGGATGTAGGTTCACGGGGCGGGGGGAAGCAGCGAGGGGGGATTAGTTGGGGGCGCAGTCAGCCCACTCCCCTCCCAGAGCCGGGGAGAGAACCCAGGAGTCCAGGCTGCCAGCCCCCCTGCTCCACAACCCCCTCTCCCCTCCCAGAGCCGGGGAGAGAACCCAGGAGTCCTGGCTCCCAGCCCCCCTGCTCTGACCCACCAGCCCCCACTCCCCTCCGAGCCAGGGAGAGAACCCAGGAGTTCTAGCTCACAGCCCCCCCTGCTCGAACCCACCAGCCCCCACTCCCCTCCCAGAGCCGGGGAGAGAACCCAGGAGTCCGGGCTGCCAGCCCCCCTGCTCCACAACCCCCTCTCCCCTCCCAGAGCCGGGGAGAGAACCCAGGCGTCCTGGCTCCCAGCCCCCCCTGCTCTAACCCACCAGCCCCCACTCCCCTCCCTGAGCCAGGGAGAGAACCCAGGAGTCCTGGCTCCCAGCCCCCCCTGCTCGAACCCACCAGCCCCCACCCCACTCCCAGAGCCGGGGAGAGAACCCAGGAGTCCTGGCTCCCCCACCGCCGGCTCTGACCCACTAGTGCGTGGCTGAGTGAGCCGGTGTTGGGGTCTGTGTGTCCCCCGGGGGCCCAGCCCGCCCCTCACCCCTCTCTGCTGCCCACAGGGGCCCTGGCGGGGCCGCCCCGGCTCACCCAGCCGTCCCCGTCCCACGTGGTGGACGAGAAGATCCCTCGGCTCCGCTGCTGGATGTCGGGGAGCGACATCACCACCCACGTCCTGTCCTGGTACCACCAGCCCCCCGGGAAGGGCCCCGTCTTCCTGCTCAGCCACCGGGCCGGGGAGAGCAAACCCACCTACGGGGACGGCGTCTCCGAGCGCTTCATCGCCCACCTGGAGCGTGACACCAACACCTTCAGCCTGACCATCGGCAACGTGGGGCCCGCCGACGCCGGCACCTACTTCTGCGCCGTCTGGTACGCCAACCAGTACCTCTTCGGAGAGGGCACCCGCCTCGTCCTGGGAGGTGAGCCGCCGGGCGGGGGGGATCCGGAACCGGCCCGGAGCACACCTAGAACCCGGCGGGGCGTTCCGGAGCGGGTTCTGGAGCGGGTTCTGGAGCGGCTCGCGCCAGGCTGCTGCCGGAGCTGGCTCAGAGCCGGCTGGGCCTGCATCCAGAAAAGAGACCGTGAACCGATCTAGAACCCGCCCCCCCACCCCAAATCAATCTAGAACGTGCCCAGAACCCTTCCAGACCAGAGCCGGGAAAATGTTCTGGAGCTGGCGCATGGTTCGTGGGGACTGTGCAGGGGGGAAGTAACCGGGGACTGATCTAGAACGTGCACTGGATCGGTCTAGAACCTGCCGTGAATCGGCCCAGGGTGTGCCCAGAACGCTTCCAGACCAGAGCCAGGGAAATGTTCTGGAGCCGGCCCATGGTGCATTGGGGCCGTGGCTAGGAAAAGGCCCCGGGGCTGATCTAGAACCCACGCCGAATCGATCTAGAGAAGACGCCGAGCCGTTCTGGGTCAGATCCACTGAACGGTTCCAGAGGGACCTGCTGGGGCCGATCTACACCCGCACGGGGGCGGCGCTCCCAAACGCGAGGCGACGCGTTCTGGGGCAGACCCCTAGAAACGCGCGGGAAGGGGGTGGGCGGCCCATCGGCGCCGCGTCCAGGACACGCAGAGAACCGAACCCAGAACCTTTCTCTGACTCGCTCCAGAACCCACCTGGATCCCGTCTAGAAAGGGCACGGGGCCAGCCCGGGAGACCCAGTGATCCAGCCTGACACCGGGACCACCCCAGAACCCCAGTCTAGAACCCCCAGACCCCTAAGTCCCTCAAACCGAGCCCCCCGACCTGACCCTCTCCCCTCTCCGGTTCTAGGTGACTCTAGGACGACACGGGCGCCGGAGGTGGCCCTCCTGGGCCCGGTGCAGGCGGCCGGCCCGGCCTTCGTGTGCCTGGCCTGGGGGTTCTCCCCGGGGCCGGTGCGGGTGCGCTGGCAGGTGGACGGGCGGGAGCCGGGCCCCGGGGAGGCGTCCCCGCCGGCGGAGGGCCGGGATGGGGCCGGGGCCGCCAGCCTGCTCAGCCTCCCGCCCCGGGTCTGGCTGGACGGGGCCCGCGTCACCTGCCGGGTGGAGCACGAGACCGGGGCCCAGGAGAGCAGTGGCAAGGTGAAGGGGGCCGGGCGCCGAGGTGAGCCCCCCCCCCCGAACCCTGAACCCCCAAACTCTCCCCTTCCCCCCACCGTTTTTCACCCCCCCCCACACCCGATTTGTCTCTCCCACACACAGGTTGTTCGGTATCCGCCGGAGACGCCGTCCCCCTGCCCGACCCTCTCGGCAACGGGACCGCCCCCCAGAGCACCGGTACGGGACCCCCCAACCCTCCCCCCGGGCCCTCTTTGAGGTCACAGCCGCGGCCCCCCTCCGTAACTGTCGCCTCTCCCCCCGCAGGAGCCCCGAGCCTGGGCCAGGTCCTCACGACAGCCTGGCGCTGCTACCTGGGGGCGCTGGCAGCCAGCGGCCTCTGCGGCCTGGGGGTCACCCTCCTCGTGGGGCTGCGGGGGCGGCTGGGACCCAGGCGTCCGGGGCCAGCCCCACCCCCCGCAGGAGCCCGGCAGAGAGCGCCCCGGAGGAGAGCCGGCAAGGAGCGCCGCGTCAAATGAGAGTCCCCGGCCCCCCTTCGCCGCGCCCCGCTGGTCCCCCCCTTAGTACCCCCTGCCTGGCTACTGGGAATGCCCCCCCACTGACCCCCCAGTACCCCCTGCCTGGGTACTGGGAACTCCCCCCCCACTGACCCCCCAGTACCCCCTGCCTGGGGACCGGGAACCCCCCCCCACTGACCCCCCAGTACCCCCTGCCTGGGGACTGGGAATGCCCCCCCCACTGACCCCCCCAGTAGCCCCTGCCTGGGGACTGGGAACTCCCCCCCCCACTGACCCCCCCAGTAGCCCCTGCCTGGGGACCGGGAACCCCCCCCACTGACCCCCCAGTACCCCCTTCCTGGGGACTGGGAATGCCCCCCCCACTGACCCCCCCAGTAGCCCCTGCCTGGGGACTGGGAACTCCCCCCCCCACTGACCCCCCCAGTAGCCCCTGCCTGGGGACCGGGAACCCCCCCACTGACCCCCCCCCAGTACCCCCTGCCTGGGGACCGAGAACCCCCCTCCACTGAGCCCCCCAGTACCCCCTGCCCAGGGACCGGGAACCCCCCTCCACTGACCCCCCCAGTACCCCCTGCCTGGGTACTGGGAATGCCCCCCAACTGACCCCCCCAGTACCCTCTGCCTGGGGACTGGGAACTCCCCCCCCACTGACCCCCCCAGTAGCCCCTGCCTGGGGACCGGGAACCCCCTCCACTGACCCCCCCAGTACCCCCTGCCTGGGGACTGGGAACTCCCCCCCCCACTGACCCCCCCAGTAGCCCCTGCCTGGGGACCGGGAACCCCCCCCCACTGACCCCCCCAGTAGCCCCTGCCTGGGGACCGGGAACCCCCTCCACTGACCCCCCCAGTACCCCCTGCCTGGGGACTGGGAACTCCCCCCCCACTGACCCCCCCCAGTAGCCCCTGCCTGGGGACCGGGAACCCCCTCCACTGACCCCCCCAGTACCCCCTGCCTGGGGACCGGGAACCCCCCTCCACTGACCCCCCCAGTACCCCCTGCCTGGGGACCGGGAACCCCCTCCACTGACCCCCCCAGTACCCCCTGCCTGGGGACCGGGAACCCCCTCCACTGACCCCCCCAGTACCCCCTGCCTGGGGACCGGGAACCCCCCCCCACTGACCCCCCCAGTAGCCCCTGCCTGGGGACCGGGAACCCCCCTCCACTGACCCCCCCAGTACCCCCTGCCTGGGGACCAGAAACGCCCCCCAACCCCCTCAGTACCCCCCGCCTGGGGACCGGGAAACGCCCCCCACTGACCCCCCCCCAAGCCCGGCTGTCCCGTGCCGGCTGCAGCCCCTGCTACTCCTGCCCCCCTCAGATCTGTGATCCCCCCCACACCAAGCTTGGCTATTGCTCAGTAAAACCTTAACCAACCCCTGTGAGACTGAGACTGTGCAATGGGGAACCTCAGACCCCCCCCCACTGCCCCCCAATCCCCCCCCCCGAGTCTGTGCAACCGGGGACTCCTGGGTTCTCTCCCCAACTCTGGGAGGGGAGTGGGGGCTGGTGGGTTAGAGCAGGGGGTCTGGGAGCCAGGACTCCTGGGTTCTCTCCCCGGCTCTGGGAGGGGAGTGGGGGCTGGTGGGTTTGAGCAGGGGGGGCTGGGAGCCAGGACTCCTGGGTTCTCTCCCCAACTCTGGGAGGGGAGTGGGGGCTGGGAGCCAGGACTCCTGGGTTCTCTCCCTGGCTCTGGGAGGGGAGAGGGGGCTGGTGGGTTAGAGCAGGGGGTCTGGGAGCCAGGACTCCTGGGTTCTCTCCCCGGCTCTGGGAGGGGAGTGGGGGCTGGTGGGTTACAGAGGGGGGGGCTGGGATCCCCCAAACTCCATCCTTCTTCTGCCCCCAGGTTACCCCCTAGTGGGAGTGGGGCAAAGTCCCTTCAGCAGTTAATTTTTAACCTGATCAGCTCCGCCCCACGCCCCCCCCCCCCCCATCTGACCTCCGGCCACCCTGAGTTGCAGCTATGGGGCTGAGTGGAGGCAGCGACACCCCCCCTCCCCCACGCCGAGCACCGTCATGCCAGGGAACGGGACATGGGGCATTTCGGGGGGCGGGATGTGGGGGGGGGGGGCTCTCCCCCGCCCCGCCCCAGATAACAGGCCCTTATCTGCGCTGAGCGGCTGGGCCGGGCGGGGGCAGGGGTCAGGGCCGTGGGGCTGGGCCGGGCGCCGTGGGGCCGGGGTGTGCGGGGATGGGCCCCCGGCGGCTGCCGTGCGTCCTGCTCCCCGCGGCGGCCTTCCTCGTCCTCCTCTTCCTCTCCGGCCTCCGGCTCCGTGAGTGACCCCCCACCACCGCTGCCCCCCCTGCCCCCCCTTCAGCCCACCAGCCGCCGGCTCCGTGAGTGACCCCCCCGCTGCCCCCCTACCCGCCACCCCTTTCCCCCACCGGCCTCCGGCTCCGTGAGTGACCCCCCCGCTGCCCCCCTGCCCCCCACCGGCCTCCGGCTCCGTGAGTGACCCCCCCGCTGCCCCCCCTGCCCCCCACCAGCCTCCGGCTCCGTGAGTGACCCCCCCCACCCCCTACCCACACCGGCCGCCGGCTCCGTGAGTGACCCCCCACACACACCCTGGCTGACACGCACTGCCCCAGCCCCCCGCCCATGCCCCATACACCCCCTGCCCCCTCCCTCACCCCCCTGACCTCTGGCCCCGCGTGACTCCCCACCACTTGCCTCCAGTTCCCTCAGCCCCCACCCACTGTCTGATGCCCCCCAGCCCCCCGCCTAGCACCCACGCCAGCCTCTGGCTCCGGGAGTGAGCAGGATGGCCCCACAGATCTGCTCCCTCCCCCCCCTGCACCCCCTACACCGGGCCCCCCCCAGCCATGGTCTCCCCCCCACCACATGCCGGGCTCTGTATGAGCACACGGGTGGTGGGGGGAGCGGATGGTGTCGGTCCGTGGGCCGGCTTTGCACGTCTCATACGTGTCGTCGGCGTGCGTGGGTCCCCGTGCGGCGCACGAGCGCTGGGGCCTGCATCTCCCAGGCGTGTTCTTAGCGTGTACCCTGCCCCGGGGCCCGGGATACTGGCCGCACGCTTGCATGTTCTTAGCGTGTGCAAAGCCGGAGGCCTGCAGGGAGGGGGCAAGTCCCTCCCCGGGTGCGTCACGCATGTCCTTAGCGTGTGCAGACCCCCCCCATGCACACCGGGAATGGAGGGGGGGGAATGTCCGTCTGTCCACATGTTTGAGCTCTGTCCTTCCCCCCCGCACCCCCCGGCACAGCAGAAGTGCAGCTCTCGGCCTGCGTTCGGGGCGGCCGGCCCTGTGGCTGGTTCGGGGGCAGAGAGGAGGCGGCCCCCCCTGAACGGGACGGGAAGGTGAGACCCCCTCTTTGTACTCCCCCCTCATACCTCGCCCCCCCCCGCCCAACCCTGATTCCTGCCCCCATCCCAAATTCGGCCCCTCCCCGCCCCTGATCCTACCCCCAACCCCCCCACCCCGTTCCACCTGCACCCCCTTCCGCACCCCCCACCCCACAGAGAACCTGTCTGCTTCGTGTCCCCCTCTGCAGCCGCCCCTTCCCTCCTGGACGAGCGGCTCCTCCCGGCTGCCCCTTCCCAGACATGGGACCCCCCCTCCGCCCCAGGCCCCCCGCTGCCCGGGCCAGGCCTTCCAGATCAGCCGCCTCCTGGCCGCCTTCAGGGCCTGCGTGACCCCGGACGGAGAAATCCTCCTGCGGGAGTATCTGGCGGGCTGGAAAGAGCTGATCAAGTGAGTCCATCCCCGTGCAACCGGCCGCCCCGCCCCAGAGGTGGCCGCATCTCAGCGCCAGGCGAGGGGTCCCTGGGTAACCAGCTGCCCCGCCCCAGAGGTGGCCACATCTCAGCGCCGGGCGAGGGGTGCCCGGGTAACCGGCCGCCCCGCCCCAGAGGTGGCCGCATCTCAGCGCCGGGCGAGGGGTCCCTGTGTCACCAGCCGCCCCGCCCCAGAGGTGGGCGCATCTCGGCGCCGGGCAAGGGGTCCCCGGGTAACCGGCCGCCCCGCCCCAGAGGTGGCCGCATCTCGGCGCCGGGCGAGGGGTCCCCGGGTAACCGGCCGCCCCGCCCCAGAGGTGGCCGCATCTCGGCGCCGGGCGAGGGGTCCCCGGGTAACTGTCCGCCCCGCCCCAGAGGTGGCCGTATCTCAGCGCCAGGCGAGGGGTCCCCGTGTCACCAGCCGCCCCGCCCCAGAGGTGGCCGCATCTCGGTGCCGGGTGAGGGGTCCATGTGTAACCAGCCGCCCCGCCCCAGAGGTGGGCGCATCTCGGCGCCGGGCGAGGGCTCAGCTGTCCTCTCTCTCTCCCCACCCCCGCAGACTGATGGACGCCCTGGGGGCCGCCTTCGGGCTCGTGGCCCGGGAGACGCAGGCGAAGATGGGGATCCTGCAGGGGCACCGGGCGGGGCCCCACGCCCCCCACTACCGCACCCTGCAGGCCATGGTGGCCTTCGAGCTGGGGCGGGGCCTGGTGGGGCTGCGGGCGCTGCCCCCCGACCGGCCCCCCTCGGGCTGCCGGACCCTGCTGCGCCTCCACCGTGCCCTCAAGTGGCTGGAGCTGTTCCTGGAGAAGCTGGGCCGCCGCGGGGCGGAGGAAGACCCCTCCCGGCTCTGCGCCGAGGCCTACCAGGCGGCCCTGGCCCGCTACCACGGCTGGTGGGTGCGGCAGGCGGCCGGGCTGGCCTTCCTGGCCCTGCCCTCGCGCCGGGAGCTGTACGGGCTGCTCTGCGCCCACGGGGAGCGGGAGGCCCGGGCCGTGCTCCTGCAGGCCGCGGGCGCCATCGCCGGGGTCTACAACGCCACCCAGCGGGTGTACGCCGCCCGCGGCCTCCTGGAGCTGCCCTGAGGACGGGGTGAGGGGCACCGGGGCCTGTCCCCTCTAGGGGGCGCCGGCTCCCGCCCGGCCCCAGGGCGGGGACTGGCTGGCTCAGGGGGGCGGGGAAGGGGGCAGGGGCCTGTCCCCTCTAGGGGGCGCCGGCTCCCACCCGGCCCCAGGGCGGGGACTGGCTGGCTCAGGGGGGCAGGGAAGGGGGCAGGGGCCTGTCCCCTCTAGGGGGCGCCGGCTCCCACCTGGCCCCAGGGCGGGGACTGGCTGGCTCAGGGGGGCGGGGAAGGGGGCAGGGGCCTGTCCCCTCGGGGGGGCGCCGGGCGCGGTTGTGAAGCAGTAAAGAGAGGCCCTGAGCTCGCCGTGGTCACCGGAGTCTTTTGTCGCGAGAAGCGTTTCGCCGCCCGGCCGGGCCGCTCTCCGGGTCTCCTCGGGGGGGGGGGGGTGTCACGTAGGGGGGCCCCCCACCTAGTGGAAATGGGGGGCAGCCCCAGGCACGGCGCCCGGCCCCCGCCATGGGGGGTCTCAGCGCGGCCGTGTGACCCAGCCCTTCGTGCACCGAGCAGCCCCCCTGGGCAGCCCCCCCCCCCCCCCCCCCCGGGCGCAGGGCGCAGCCTGGGCAGGGCAGGCATGGGGCGGGGCCGTGGGGCAGGGGCAGGGGGGACGCAGGGCTGGGGGGTGGGGCCGTGGGGCAGCGGTGGGGGGGCACAAAGTGCTGGGGGGCAGGGGTGGGGGGGAAGCAGGGCGGGGGTGGGGGAGACGCTAGGGAGGCGACATCACATGTGACGTGATGATGTCACTCCCAGCACTGCTGACATCACAGCCCCCGGCGGTGACATCACGGCCACGCCAGGGAGGGGGTGGTGTCACCCCGCTCCCTGGTGACAGCACGTGCGAGGTATGATGTCATCATGACACGTGGGGACGTGCTTGGTGACGTGGCGCTGGCCCGGGGACGTCGGGGATTCGAACGATGACGTCACATCCAGAGGCACGGGGCGCGGGACTCGCGCGGTGGCCACTCTGCCGTCAACCGCCCCCGGCGGGCGTCGCAAAGGGGAATTGGACCCCCCTGCCGTAAAGCAATGCCAAAGCACGTCGCAAAGAGCGCTTGCAGCCCTGCCGCCGTAAAGCAACATCGCCTCGTGTGTCGTAAACTCAGCCTCGACGCTGTAAAGCAAAGGGCCGGATGTCGAAAAGACGCGGGGCGAGCGCGGAATGCGCCTCGCCGCCGTAAAGCGCGACGCAGGGGGAGGGTGTCGTAAAACCGCAATCCGCGAGGGCGGAGCGTTGCCGTAAAGCGTCGCCGCCGGGCTCTCCCCCCCTCCCCCCCGCCCTTGGAAAAAGAAGACCCGTCTCCAGGTTGCCGTAAAGCGAGGCCGCGCACGCGGGGGGGGGGGAGAGAGGGGGTGTCGTAAAACCGCCTCGCCATCCCCCCGCGCGGCGGCCGGTTTTGCGACAGTGTCGCGCGGTGCCGGGGAAGATGGCGGCGGCGGCGGCGACGCTGGCGGTGGCCGGGGCCGCGGGGCGGTTCCCGGACTGGGCGGGGCGGCCCCTGAGCACCGGGTGAGCGGCTCGGGGGGGGGGGCCCAAGGGGGGGGGCCCAGGTGAGAAGGGGGGAGGGGCCCCGGGGTGGGGGGGGGGCCCAGGAGGGAGGGGGGGTGACAGGGGGGGGCCCCCAGGTGCCGGTGGGGGGGGGGGTGACGGGGGTGGGGGGCCCCCGGGGGGGGTGACGGGGGTGGGGGGCCCCCAGGTGCCGGGGGGGGTGACGGGGGGGGGCCCCCCCCCAGGTGCCGGGGGGGGGGGGTGACGGGGGGTGGGGGGCCCCCGGGGGGGTGACGGGGGTGGGGGGCCCCAGGTGACGGGGGGGGGGTGACGGGGGGGGGTGACGGGGGGGGCCCCCCCCCCCAGGTGCCGGGGGGGGGGGGTGACGGGGGTGGGGGGCCCCCGGGGGGGTGACGGGGGTGGGGGGCCCCAGGTGCCGGGGGGGGTGACGGGGGGGGCCCCCCCCCAGGTGCCGGGGGGGGGGGTGACGGGGGTGGGGGGGCCCCGGGGGGGTGACGGGGGTGGGGGGCCCCCAGGTGCCGGGGGGGTGACGGGGGGGGCCCCCCCCCAGGTGCCGGGGGGGGGGGTGACGGGGGTGGGGGGCCCCCGGGGGGGTGACGGGGGTGGGGGGCCCCAGGTGCCGGGGGGGGTGACGGGGGGGGGCCCCCCCCCAGGTGCCGGGGGGGGGTTGGTTTCCAGCCTCACCCCCCCCCCACGGGGGGTCTCCCCGCAGACGACCATCAACGCGGTGGAGTTCGACGGGGGGGTCGTTATCGGCGCCGACTCCAGGACCACCACGGGGTGAGCTGGGGGGGGGGGGTGGGGAGCTGGGGGGGGGGGGGGGCTGGTCCCTGGGCCCCCGGGGGGCCGGTTGTGGGGCCGGCGTCCGAGGGGCGGGAGGGCCCCCCCGGCGGCTCCCTGCCCCCCCCCCGCCCCGGGGGATTCGTTACGGGGGACGGCAACGCCGCGGGCAACGAAAGGGGCAAAGGAGACGTCGCGTTGCGGCGTCGCCCATCGGAGACCGTGCGGCACGTTGGGGGGACGATCGCCCCAGCCCTCCACGCCAGGCCGAGGGGGCCGCGTGAGCTGCAGCTGATCCGACGGGGAGCTTGGCGGCGCCGGCGGGAGCGCTCCGAAGACGTCCCCGCGGGGTGACGCGGCCGCCGAGAACACAAACCGGCCCTTGGGAAGCGTTACCACAGGGAGGAGAAGCCGACGCAGAACAGCCTACTGCCCCGAAACACATCCGTGGGGCGCCCACGCCGTGGATACTGCGCACGGGTGTGGGCTCCTCGGCTCAGAAAGGACACGCTGGCGGCTGACACGAGGCGGGGTCCGGGACGGGTCCCGTGCGAGGAGAGATGAATCAGACGGGGACTTTTCCGCTTGGAAAAGAGGCGACTAAGGGGGGATACGATCGAGGTCTATAAACTCATGGCGGGTGCGGAGAAAGTGACTTAAGGAAAAGTTACTGACTTGTTCCCGTAAGGGGCCACCCAGTGACATGAATAGGCAGCGGGTTCAAAACAAACCAAAGGAAGCCATTTCTTCACCCAGCGCACAGTTAACCTGGGGAACTCCTCGCCTGAGGATGTTGCGAAGGCCAAGACTGTCACAGGGTTCAAAGAAGAACTAGATCAGTTCCTGGAGGGCAGGTCCATCAATGGCTATTAGCCAGGCTGGGCAGGGATGGTGTCCCTGGCCTCTGTTTGCCAGGTGCTGGCAATGGGCTCAGGGGAGGGATCACTTGCTGGTTCCCTGGTCTGTTCATCCCCTCTGGGGCGCCTGGCACTGGCCCCTGTCGGCAGACAGGACACCTGGGCTGGATGGACCCTTGGTCTGACCCAGTCTGGCTGTTCTCAGGGTCTCTGGGGGGATTTGGTTTTGTAGGGTCTCAGGGGTGGGGGGGATTTGGTTTTGGGGGGGGGGGGGTCTCTGGGGGGCGGGGCGGTGGGTGGGGCTCAGGGGGAGGCTGATGATCCAGGCTCCGCCTCCCACAGCTCCTACGTGGCCAATCGAGTGACGGACAAACTGACGCCATCACGAGCGCATCTTCTGCTGCCGGTCCGGCTCCGCCGCCGACACCCAGGCCATCGCCGACGCCGTGGCCTATCAGCTGGGCTTCCACAGGTACCGCCCCCTGGGCCCCGGCTCCGCCCCCTGGGCCCCCGGCTCCGCCCCCTGGGCCCCCGGCTCCGCCCCCTGGGACCCCCGGCTCCGCCCCCTGGGCCCCCGGCTCCGCCCCCTGGGCCCCCGGCTCCGCCCCCTGGGCCCCCGGCTCCGCCCCCCTGGGCCCCTGGCCCATTGCCAATGCTGTGGCCTATCAGCTGGGCTTCCACAGGTACCGCCCCCGGGCCCCTGGGCCCGCCCCCTGAGCCCCCGGCTCCGCCCCCTGGGTTCCCAGCCCCATTGCCAATGCTGTGGCCTATCAGCTGGGCTTCCACAGGTACGCCCCTGGGCCCGCCCCCTGAGCCCCCGGCTCCGCCCCTGGGCCCCCGGCCCTGCCCCCTGTGCTCCCGGCCCCATTACCAACTCCGTGGCCTATCAGCTGGGCCTTCCACAGGTACCAGCCCCCCTGAGCCCCCGGCTCTGCCCCTGGGCCCCTGGCCCCGCCCCCCACCAGTCCCCCCAGACCCCGGGCCAGGCCTGGCCCTCGACTCCGGTTCCCTGCCCCACAGCATCGAGCTGGATGAGCCGCCCCTGGTGCACACGGCCAGCCAGCCTCTTCAAGGAGATGTGTTACGCTACCGCGAGGACCTCATGGCCGGCATCATCGTCGCCGGCTGGGACCGGCGCAAGGGGGGGCAGGTGAGCGGGGCCGGGCCCTGGCGGGCGGGGGGCAGGGCCTCTCTTCCATGCCCCACCTGGCTTTGCTTCTGCCCCTAGAGAGTGTCCCTGAGATCCGGGGGCCTTCACTTCCTGTCCCAAAGCCCTGGGCAGCGTCTGACACAGCCGCCCCACCCCAGAGGTGGGCGCATCTCAGCGCCAGGCGAGGGTCCCCATGTAAACCGGCCACCCCGCCCCAGAGGTGGGCGCATCTCAGCGCCGGGCGAGGGGTCCCCGTGTAACCGGACGCCCCGCCCCAGAGGTGGGCGCATCTCAGCGCCGGGCGAGGGGTCCCCGGGTGTCACGGTGTATAGGGGAGTCCGGCCCTGCACCCCTCTTCCCCCGGATTCACTGGGAGTCTCAGCCAGCCAGTAGAACAGGTTTATTAGAGATGCCAGGAACACAATCCAACCGGGCTTGTCAGTACATCCAGGACCCCTCAGCCGGGCCCCTTCCGGGGGGCAGGGAGCTTAGACCCCAGCCTGGGGGCTCCCTGCATTTTGCCCCACAGCTCCAAATGGGCAGGGAGGCCAGACCCTGTCTGCCCCCCTCCCCCTCCTCTTCCCAAGCCAGCTCCAAACTGAAAACACACAGACAAAAACTCCAGGAGGCACTTCCCCTCCCCCCGGGGCCCCTCCTCTCGCCTTTTGTCCGTTCTCCCAGCCAAAGGTGTCACCTCCCAACCCCCGTCCTGGCTCATGTCACAGCCCCAGGTAAAGTCTCCCTTTCCTAATTGCAATGCGCAGGTCCCAGGGAACCTCCCCCACAAACCTCCCAGGTTGAATCCACCTCACTCTCTACTCCGTCACACCGGGTCACCAGCCGCCCCGCCCCAGAGGTGGGTGCCCCTCACGCGCTCTCTGCCCCCAGGTGTTCTCGGTGCCATGGGCGGGATGATGGTCCGTCAGCCCTTCTCGGTGGGCGGCTCCGGCAGCTCCTACATCTACGGCTTCGTCGACGCCTCCTACAAGCCGGGCATGAGCCAGGAGGAGTGTCTGAGCTTCACCGCCAACGGTAACACCCCCCCCCGCCCCCCGGAGCCGTGCGCTGCTGGGGGGCCTCCCCCGCTGGGACCCAGGCCCCCGGGCTGGCAGCGTGGGGGGCGGGTGCCCCTAGGGAGGGGGGTCCTGCCGAGGGAGGGGACCCAGGCGTCCGGCCCGCCCCCCTCCCCGCTCACGGCGCTCTCCTCTCCCCTGCAGCGCTGGCCCTGGCCATGGAGCGGGACGCTCCAGCGGCGGGGTGATCCGGCTGGCCGCCATCACGGAGCAGGGCGTGGAGCGCAAGGTCGTCCTGGGGAACCAGCTGCCGCGCTTCTCCTCCGCCTGAGGGGGGCGCCCTCCGCGGGCCCCCCCCAGCCAACCCCCACCCCCCCGCGCCACCGACGGATTAAACTATTGGAACCCACCCCCGGCCTCTGTCATTCCAGCAGGACGCCTGGGTTCTCTCCCCGGCTCTGGAAGGGGAGTGGGGGCTGGTGGGTCAGAGCAGGGGGGGCTGGGAGCCAGGACTCCTGGTTCTCTCCCCGGCTCTGGGAGGGGAGCGGGGGCTGGTGGGTTAGAGCAGGGGGGGCTGGAGCCAGGACTCCTGGGTTCTCGCCCCGGCTCTGGAGGGGAGTGGGGGCTGGTGGTGAGAGCAGGGGGGCTGGGAGCCAGGACTCTGGGTTCTCTCCCCGGCTCTGGGAGGGGAGTGGGGGCTGGTGGGTTAGAGCAGGGGGGCTGGGAGCCAGGACTCCTGGGTTCTCTCCCCGGCTCTGGGAGGGGAGTGGGGCTGGTGGGTTAGAGCAGGGGTGCTGGGAGCCAGGACTCCTGGGTTCACGGGTGCTGAGATGCAGTTGCCCCCGTCTCTTTCTGCCCCCTGGGGCTGTGGGGCGTGGCGGGCGGGGGGGATCTGGGGCTGGGCTGAGCAAACAGGGGCTGAGCTGGGGGGTGGGGGAGATTCGGCCGCGGGCTCCGCCCTGGCCCTGTGATGGGAGCTGGTGCCGGCGTCACCCTTATCGCCCCCTCCCCGCCCGGCTGGGCCGGCTCCGTGTGCGGCTGGGCTGGCTGCCAGGGCGGGGGCTGTTCCCAGCCGGCGCCGCCGGATCTCGCCCGCCAGCCTCAGCCCCCCCGCGCGGCGCCCCTGAGCCCCAGCCCGGCCGTGGGGCTGGATTGAGGGGCAGGGGGGGGTCGCGTCTGGTTCTGATCCAGCATCACCCGGCCACACGCCAAACCCCAGTGAGTTCTGAACCCTCCTTTATAGAAACGCTGGA
>JAVFKX010000285.1:0-32333 GCA_033296515.1 Macrochelys suwanniensis | reverse complement strand
GGCCCAGGATCTCGTTGGGGCAGGAGCTGAAAGGGAACCGAGAGCCGGACTCAGCGCCCTGCCCTGCCGCGGCGCCCCCACAGCCTCGCCCCCCCCCCCCCACCCGGCGCCAGGGCTCTACTGGGGGAGGGGAAAGCCCGGCGGAGAGACAGTCACGGGGCGGCTCCCCACCCCCCACGCTGTGCAAAGTCCCCACACTGAGGGGGGCAGCCAGGCCCCAGAGAGACCCGCCAACCAGCCCAGCGAGTCTGAGCGGGGCGGGGAGTCGGGGAAGGGGATGGATGGGGGGCTGGCTAGGAAGCCGGAGAGGGGGTGGGTACGGAGCTGGCCGGGTCAGGGGGGAATGAGAATGGAGACACGGGACTCTAGGGTGTTGGCAAAGGGCGGGGTGAGCTACCCAAGCCGCCGATCGCGGGGCAGGGTGCCGGGATCTTGCCCCAGGGCACCGATCCCCAGGATCAGGGGATCCTGCCTGGGGCCACCCCCTGTTTCATTGCCGGATGAATCAATGAACGACCAGCAAGAGCCGTTGAGATGCAGAAACTGCCCCGACTGGAGGCCCCCACCGATGAAGCCCCAGCAGGGAGAGGCTGGGCCGCTCCCCAGAGGAGCGGGGGCAGAGGGGGCAGGTCCCATAGGCAGCCAGAAATCCCCAGCAGCAGCCTGTTTTCCACGGGCTCCCCAGCTCTGCCTCGGAGAGGATTTGACAGGACTCTTCTCTACCAGATCTTATCCCCAGCCCATCCCCGCAGCGTCTGGGCACCTTCGAGTCAGGCACCAAGTCACGTGACCGACGCCTGTCCTGTGTGGAACAGGGCGGCGAAGAGAACCAATATCAGAACCTAGACAGAGAGACAGACAGAGGGGGTGTATGGGGACAGACAGACAGAGGGGGTGTATGGGGACAGACAGAGGGGGTGTATGGGGACAGACAGAGGGGGTGTATGGGGATGAATGGATGGATGGATAGATAGACGGGGTGGGGTATAGAGACAGACCGGAGGGTCTGGGATAGATTAGATAAGTAGAGGGGGTGTATGAGGATGGATGGGTAGATGGGATGGGGGGATGGATAAATGGCTGATGGGATAGATACATCGGGGGGTGTATGAGGATGGATGGGTAGATGGGATGGGGGGATGGATAAATGGCTGATGGATCTGATGGGATAGATACATGGGGGGGTGTATGAGGGTGGATGGGTAGATGGGATGGGGGGATGGATAAATGGCTGATGGGTGTGTATGGGATAGACACATGGGGGGGTGTATGAGGGTGGATGGGTAAATGGGATGGGGGATGGATAAATGGCTGATGGGTGTGTATGGGATAGACACATGGGGGGTGTATGAGGGTGGCTGGGTAGATGGGATGGGGGATGGATAAATGGCTGATGGGATAGACACATGGGGGGTGTATGAGGGTGGATGGGTAGATGGGATGGGGGGATGGATAAATGGCTGATGGGTGTGTATGGGATAGACACATGGGGGGTGTATGAGGGTGGCTGGGTAAATGGGATGGGGGATGGATAAATGGCTGATGGGTGTGTATGGGATAGACACATGGCGGGTGTATGCGGATGGGTGGATGGGGATGGATGATGGATTTATATGGGGATAGATACAGGGGTCCACAAGGATGGACGGTGGGAGGGCACGTGGGGGCGCATGGACAGCCAGCCAGCCCCAGCGACCCAGGCCCGGTTCGGGTGACCACCTAAGCTTTTGGCTCATTAACCAAGCATTGGCCAGTCAGTGACGGGGCTCCCCCACTCCAGTGCTCTCACCCCGGATTTGCGCGGCTGTCACTGAGACCAGACACCCTGGGGATGGGCGTGGGCGGCGCAAGCCGGCCTCACCGGTCAGCCATGCTGAGAGTCTAGTCCTGCTCTATCCAGGGTCGTGTCCCGCCCCCCTCACCCTGGTATCTGGGCTGCTGCCAGCCCTGCATTAAACAGCCCGACTGACATCTGCCCCAGGGGTTTGCTCTCTCTCCCCCGGACCGGGAGCTGGGCTCTGCCGGGCGACTCTCGCCAGCGCTCGCTGGGAAGCGCCGGGCCTGGCCCGGGCTGGCTTGTCCCTCTTAGGTCCCGTTCCGCGCCCTGCTCCCAGGCTGTGTCCAGGGCCCGGCCTCCTTGTAATTCATCGGGGGTTGCGGGGGAGGGGTGTCCCAGCCGGACTGTCGGTCAGGCCAGGCTTGTTCACCTGGACGCCGTTTTACACCCAGGGGACTAAAGTCCCGCCCCTTCTCCCCGCCAGGCTCGGAGCTCAGCTGGCTCCGGCGCCAATCCGGAGTGACCCCGCCCAAGTCGCTAGGGCAGCGGGAGCAACCTTCACAACCAGAGCAGGGAGCTCCCCAAGTCCTGACACTGAGTCGGAGTCACTCCGGATTTGCACCCGCCTGTCAGATCCGGATCAGTCCAGCTGTGCCTGTCCCAAGCAAGGAGGCTCCCAGCCCCCATTATCCAATGGTGGGCGGGGGGGGGGGGCGTGCCAGGGCGGCTGGAGATCCTGTGCCGCCGCTGACATCCTCCTCCGCTCCCCGGCTCTGCCCCCCCCCCCCCCCACCCCGGACTAAGTGGGTTTAAACACGATTTCACGGTGAAAGGCCCGCGGGTCACAGGCTGCGGCGGCTGCTGCTTTAATTAATCCACGTTCCAGCGTCAACACATTGGGGGAGGGGGAGGGGGGAGCCCAGCCCAGAAACAGGAGCTGGAGCGAGCGGGGGAGTTTAACCCTTCCCTGCCCGCCGCCCCGAAGTTTGGCAGCTGGCGGGGGATCCGGGGAAATCAAAGGAAAAACGCCTGCAGCGGCCTGTGATGCGGAAAAGGGGTGTGTGTGTGTGGGGGGGGGGGAATGTCCAGCAAAGGGGGGAAGGTCGGAGTCCCCCCCCCGTACTCGACGTGGAGCCCAAGCGGCTCCCCACCGCCAGCCCGTTTCGCTCGGATTTGGGGTGAAAGGAAAAGCAGAGACCTAACGACCAAAAGAGCTCGGTTCTCCTGGCCTGGCCTCCTGTGACCCCCCTTCGGGAGCGGTCCCCCCCCCCCCCGCATCCTGGCTCGGGTGGCCACAGGGGTTCCCCGTGGAGGGGGGTGCAGCGCTCCCTGTACCCCCGCCCCCGCTGCGCTTCAGTCCGCAGGGCCCAGCGCCGGGCTCGTGAAGCGGTTCCCGAACCCCGCCGGGCACAGGGGCTCGGCGCCTCCCCCCGAAATCCCCGCCCCGGCACAGGTGGGTAAAACCCCCCTTGGCCCAGCCCGGGAACGGCGAACAATCTCCCAGGGGGACCGCCAGGGGCACGGAGCTTGGCCGGACCTGCGAGTCTTCGTGTTCAACAGATCCCAGCAAAACACCGCCCGGCCGCCACGTGGTGACCTGGCCTCCACCTGCGAACCCAAGATCTCCCGGGGGTCTCACGAGCCCCTCGACTCCTGCTTTTGAAACAGGGGCAGCTGGGCCCCCCAAATATCCCCTTCACTTCCCCCCAATCATGGGACCCTAGAACCGACTCCGGGACCCAGCCTCAGCCAGTAAGGCCGTGAGAGAGCTGGGGAAAGAACCCGGGCGTCCTGGGCCTCTGTTTAGACAAAACTCCCTCCTTAGCCCAATTAGCCTGGGCTAGTGGGAGCATGGGGGCGCGGGGCGGGGGGCGCTGCCTTTAGACACGAGCAGGTGCCCGGACAGCTGGTTCTGAACTTGGTTCCTCCATGTGCTCCAGCAGGAGAGGAGCCGATTCGGAGCGGGGCCGGAGTCGCTCCGCTTTATCTCCGAGCCCGGCCCGAGCAGACTGGCCACACCTCCGGCGGACAATTCCCCCTTCCCGGGCTTTGCTCTGCGGCCCAGGTGCCCCCCTCCCCGGCAGAGGCCCGGCGCTTACGCCGGCGCGCCACACGGGGCAACCCGAGGGAAGCTGCTCCCGGTTTGCCCCGCACCGCGGGGGAGGTGAGCCGGGAATCAGGCCCTCGCCAATCAGCGCCTGACCCAGAAAGCCAGGCCGAGCAGAGGCGGCTTTCCCGGCACTTGCGAGGAAAAGCAAATCCCCTCCCCCGGGACAATTTCCACACGGCGGCGGAGAGCTCTGGGGAGGGAAAGGATCAGCCGCAGCCCGGATTATCCGGGGGGGGCCGTGGGGGGTTACCACACAGGGGAATAATCCTCCCAATCAGTCACAGAACCGAGACAAGCCGGTTAACGCTGCGTTCCGCAAACGGCTCCGAAGTGACACCGCTTCTCCTCGGGCCCGCGCGCGATTCCTGTCCCCGGAGCGCAGGGGAGCTGGCGAGGGGCCACTGGCCAAGACCCGAGCCTGGGGCCTACAGGCCCCACCGCGGCTCCAAAGAGGCGATTTTGGGGACGGGGAGCGGCGCCCGGGCGCGGCGGGCGCTCGTTCTCTTACCTTCGCAGCCAGAGGCCGAGGAGGAGCAGGGGACAGAGCCCGGGCAGCAGGGCCAGACCCATCTTGCGTCCCGCCGGCTCGCTGGGGGGCTTGGCAGCCGGGCTCGGCTTTGCGGGGGGGGGGGGGCGCAGGGTTCCCCCGGCTGCTGCTGCTGGCTCGTGTCTCTTCTTGCGCTTCCCTTCTGCTCTTCAGGACCTCGGGGACCCCCGGCCTGGATGGGTAGGTTGACAGTCCCGGCAGGACGGGGCCATCCTCGCCGCGGGCAGCCGCTAGCCCCCCACCCCCCGACACAACCCCAGCGACATGGACCGGGCAGGGCCGCTCCCCCCTCTACCGGGACATCAAAGTTCCAGGGAGCGGCTGGCGGCTTGCAGCGGGGGGGAGCTGCTCCATGGGGACGCCTCCGGTCCAAGTCTCCAGCGGGGGAGGGGGGCTAGCTGCAGGGTGCTGGCAGGGGCAGAATGGGGGCAGGCTGCCCCCCCGCCTAGCCCCCCTCCGGCTCGCTTTGCTCAGAGCTCCCGGCCCTGTGCGCCCCGGGCGGGGCGCGCCGGTCCCTGGGGCGGGGCGCGCGCGGCGGGGGGGGGGTGTCTCTCCGTGGGGGGGGGGGGCAAGCTCCCCTGGATCTCGTAGGCGCACGTGGGGCCCCAGCTGCTCCCTCCTCCCCGCCGCTTTCTCCAGGCGCCTCCCTGCGCCCAGCGCGGACGGTCCCCGGGCGAGGAGCGCAGCGGGCCGGGTCCCACTCCCGGCCGGGCTCGCACAGGGGCTGAGGCGGAGGCTCTGCCTGGGATGGGATCGCGCCGCGCGCTGCGTTCCTGGGCGCCCGGAGCCCGAGTCCCGACACGTCTGGGCAGGAGCCGCAGGGGAAGGACGGGGGCAGAGGATGGCAGCGGCGGCGGGGCGGGGAGGGGAGGGAGCGTGCCACACACGGCCTGCCGGGGAGGGGGCGGGCGGGCGGGCCGGGGGTGGGGGTGCCTGGGTGGGGCGGGTGGGTGCGTGTGCATGGAGGTGTGTGTGTGTGTGTGTGTGTGTATAGGGTTGTGCACGGATGTGTGTGCATAGATCTCTGGGGTGCATAGATCTCTGGGGTGTGCATGGAGGTGTGTGTGTACATAGGGGTGTGTGGATGTGTGTGTGTCTACATAGGGGTGTGCAGGGATGTGTGTGTGCATGGATCTATGGGGTGTGCATGGATGTGTGTGTGTGTGTGTGTACACAGGGGTGTGCATGGATGTGTGTGGCTGTATACATAGGGATGTGCATGGATGTGTGTGAGTGTGTGTGTGGATACATAGGGGTGTGCATGGATGTGTGTGAGTGTGTGTGTTGATACATAGGGGTGTGCATGGATCTGTGTGTGCGTAGATCTCTGGGGTGTGCATGGATGTGTGTGACTGTGTGTGTGGATACATAGGGGGTGTGTTCATGGATACATTAGGGTGTGGATAGATTTGTGTGTGTGCATTGGGTTGATCAGATGGCAAGTGTGAAAAATCAGGACAGAGGGTGTGGGGTAATAGGTCTCTATATAAGAAAAAGCCCTGAATATGGGGACTGTCCCTATACAGTTGGGACATCTGGTCACCCTAGTGCATGGATATATAGGGGTGTGGATGGAGGTCTGTGTGCATGGATATATAGGGGTGTGGATGGATATATAGGGGTGTGGATGGAGGTCTGTGTGCATGGATATATAGGGGGTGTGGATGGATATATAGGGGTATAGATGGATGTGTGTGTGCATGGATATATAGGGGTGTGGATGGAGGTCTGTGTGCATGGATATATAGGGGTGTGGATGGAGGTCTGTGTGCATGGATATATAGGGGTGTGGATGGATATATAGGGGTGTGGATGGAGGTCTGTGTGCATGGATATATAGGGGTGTGGATGGATATATAGGGGTATAGATGGATGTGTGTGTGCATGGATATATAGGGGTGTACATCGCAGTGTGTGGATGTGACAGTGTGCATGGATATAGGGGTATGTGTGTGTGTGTGGGTGTGGGTGTGCATGGATGTATGTGCATAGGTATATGTGGATGTGCATGTGTGGCTGGCTGGCTGAGTGCATGGATGTGGTATGTGTTTATCGGGGGGGGGTGCATGGATGTACGTGGGGCTATAGGGGTGGGTGTGTGAGTGTTCATGGCTGTGGTGGTGTGCATGGGTGTAGCTGGATGAGGGGTGTGGGCCTGAGAGCCTGGTTGTGAAGGTGTGTGTATGGATGTGGTTTGGGAGCATGGCTGGGGTGTGCCTGGATTTGAGAGGGCTGGACCTGCCCCTGTGGGTGTGCAGATGTGTGAGTGTGTGGACGTGAGGGTGTGTGCATGGAGGGGGAGGTGTGTGTGTAAATCCCTTAGGCGTATGGCTGTGCTGATGGGGATAGTGTGTGGGTGTAAATCCCCTAGGCATATGGCTGTGCTGATCGTGATAGCGAGTGGGAGTTGTGTGTAAATCCCCTAGGCATATGACTGGGCTGATGGGGATAGCATGTGGGTGTAAATCCCCTAGGCGTATGGCTGTGCTGATGGTGATAGCGTATGGGAGTTGTGTGTAAATCCCCTAGGTGTATGACTGTGCTGATGGGGATAGTGTGTGGGTGTAAATCCCCTAGGCGCATGGCTGTGCTGATGGTGATAGCGTATGGACGTTGTGTGTAAATCCCCTAGGCATATGGCTGTGCTGATCGTGATAGCGAGGGGGAGTTGTGTGTAAATCCCCTAGGCATATGGCTGGGCTGATGGGGATAGCATGTGGGTGTAAATCCCCTAGGTGTATGGCTGTGCTGATGGTGATAGCGTATGGGAGTTGTGTGTAAATCCCCTAGGCATATGGCTGGGCTGATGGTGATAGCATGTGTGTGTAAATCCCCTAGGCGTATGGCTGGGCTGGTGGAGATAGCGTGTGGGAGGTGTGGGTGCGTGTCCGTGTGTTGGCCTTGTACCTTACTCACATCTCTATAGTCTGCGCCCCCAAGTCCCCTGGCCATGTTGGACCACGCCTGGAAAGGTGCAGCCGGTGGCATTGATGCTGGCCGCAGCGCTGGGGTGGCTGGAGCGGTCTCCAGCATGCGGTGGGGCTGATGGGTGTGGGGAGCAGTGGGGCTCCTGATCTGCTCTTGACCTCTGACTAAGCCCCTTATTCCCTGCGTCCCGGCAGCCCTGGGTTTGCACCCCCAGCGCAGCCGCAGGTGTGAGGCCGGCGGTTTGCATGCGGGGCCCCGTGGCAGCGGCTGGCTGGGGGGCTCTGCCTCGGACGATCTGCGCGTCGTTGCAGTGGGGAGCTGGCTGGGACCACACGGCTCTGTTCCGGCCCGAGCGAGCCGGCCTGCCACGAACGCCAGGGACGCGGCGTTCAGGCCAAGTCACTCTGGGCCTGGCGGGACCTTTTCAGGCCCGGTAACTGGCTGTGGGGAGAGAAACACCCTGATGTGGGGGCAGGGGAAGGGTGGGGCAGTGCTCCAAAATAGTCCCAGGCTGGAGATCGAAGAGACTCCCCCTCTGGAGAGTAACAACTCCCCTTGCGGTGAGCCCAGCCCTGCGGCTGGTGGAAGGGAGGCAGCCCGGGGGTTAATGCACCAGGCTGGGACCCAGGAGATCCAGGCTTAGTTCTGCCGCCGACTCCCTGTGTGCGCGGGGAGTCTCTCCGCCCCGCTGGGCCTCAGACCCGCAGATTTCTGGGAGCGTAAACTGGGCCCAGTTCCCTCCGGGCTGGTGGGGCGGAGTGCAGGGCTCCAGGCGGGAGCCAAGGTGCGGAGCCCCCCACGCTGTTCAGTGGGAAGGAGCTCACCAGTCCCTGTTCCGGGGGGGGGGGGTCCGTGCTGCCCATAAAATCGCTCCCCACCCCCCAAGTGATCTGACTGGGGACGGGGAATCTTTCCATGGCACGTGCAAACCGACCCGCCTCCCTACCCCAGTAACCCCCCACGTTTCTCCGGGCGCCCTGGCTCCTCGCGGTACGTCTGCAGCCGTCTGTGGGCCTTGTTTCCCCGCAGTGCCCCTGGCTAGCTCCAGCCTCTGCTCCTCTCTCGGGACCCAACCGCAAAACCCCGGAGCAGCCGGCAGCCCGGAGAGCAGCACTGGGCCTGGCTCCAGGATCCAGCCCCTCATCTCTGGCCCCCTGGCATCCCTAGTGCCGGCTGCACAGGCCCTTATCGTCCCCTGACAATGGCTCCGTGCCTGGGGTGGGGTGGTGCAGAGATCGCTGGGGGTCCCTCACTTGGTGGGGAGGGGCCGGGCGGATCCGCCCTTTGGGGATGGGTCGGAGAGGAGGGGCCAGGGCTGGCCTTACCATGGTGGCAGACTGTGGGGGCAGAGCCATGTAAGCAGAGTCAGGATGAGCTCTACCCTGACATCTGGTGGTGAGTTGTGGAAAGGGATGTCAGGGGCTAATCTTGTTTGCATGGACACACCCACCCTGCAAAGCATGATGGACCGCTTGCCCAAATGGTCACTTTGGGTGCTGTGGGAGCCCCAGTTTCTCTGTTATTGGGGCAGGAAGAATAAAGTGTTGTTACCCTGATTATGTGAATCAAGGACAGTGGGCTTTTGTTATAATGAAGGGACTTGCCATTAGCTAAGCAGCACTTGCTAGGTGGGGGACATGGATTCCAAAACCCAGTGAATTGAGGCTGGGGATAGGTATTTGTAGTGGGTGGCATGGGTGTTGTCTGAGGGCCCTAAATGTCAATTGCATCTTCTCTCTCTCTGCTGTGGCATATCAGAGCTAATTTTGAGTTCCCTAGGAGTCTAATCACAGGCTGCTGAGTTGGAATCACTCTGGGCTAAGTGTGTAAATGAGCATGAAGCCTCCCCTAACTACAAGCTGAAATCACTAAAAAGCTGAAATTGTTATGAGCTGAAATCACTGAGCACTGTGTTAAGTAGTGGGGGAGCCAGAAGATATATTGCTGAGTGGTTGGTGGAGCGGAGCTGCTGGCGGGACAGCCGGAGCGGCTTGTGGGACGGCTGAGCGGAGCAGAGCCGAGCGAAGCCCCACGAAGGGATGGGGCAGTCAGCTTCGAGCCACGTAAGGTGCCCCTTACCTCTCCCCTCCCCATTTTTACCCAGACTGGGAGGGGGTGTAACACTCTGCAGATGAACTTTTGAACTCTGGGTCTGGACTTTTGGGTTGTTGGACTTTTGGGACTTTGGGTGATTTTTGGGGTTGCTGGACTCAAGAACCAAAGGGAAAGGACATGGCCAGTTTGCTGGGGTGGGTCGTTGCTCACAGTTTGGTTTACAAATCCTAGATGTGGTGTTTCCCCAACAAAATGCCGCATTGTTTCTCTCTGTCATTAAAAGGTTTTTCTACACTCAGACTCGGTGCTTGCGAGAGGGGAAGTACTGCCTCTTAGAGGCGCCCGGGGGGGTGATATATATTTGTCCCAGGTCACTGGGTGGGGGCTCGAGCCGGTTTTGCATTGTGTTATTGGAATGGAACCCCTAGATACGGAACCCGGCCCTTGTTGCTGCCGACTCTGACTGGCAGAAGGGTTACAGCCGTAACTAGGAATTTCTGCTCCTGAGGCAGGGGCACAGAAATTCTTGGTCCTCCCCTCCTCCGAATTGCCGCCGAAGCCGCGGGACCAGCGGACCTCCCGCAGGCAAGCGGAAGCGGCTTCGGCGGCAGTTCGGCAGAGGGTATTTTTAGCAGCCGCCAAAGCCGCTTCCGCTTGCCTGCGGGAGGTCCGCCAGTCTGTGTGCAGAAGGCCCCCTCCGCCGAATTGCTGCCGAAGCCGCGGCACCGGCGGACCTCCCGCAGGTAAGCCCTCTGCCCCTGCCAGCAGTGCGCCCCGAGGTGAGTGCCTCAATGGCCTTGCCCTCGTTACAGCCCTGGGGGGTGGGGGGGCGCCACTAGGACCCAGAGTGTAGAAAATTGGGTCTGCTGCTGGTGCATCTGTATACTCTCTGCTCTAGATGCACAGAGATGGGGGAGTGCTGTTCTGGAGCAAGGAGGGAACAAGAGACGTAACAGGCAGGCAGGAGAAAAGGGGAGAGGGAAGAACAGAAGCCAGCAGGAGCTGCAGGGAGAGACAGGGGGAGGAGTCTCTTATGTACCTCTCTAGCACCCCCAGGAGCCTGGACTGATGAACACCAGCTTCTCAGGGAGCTTCCTGTTTCTGATGCTTCCCTGAACCCACTTGAGGAGAACAGGTGACCTGGCAGCTACTGCAGCATCCATATCTCCATCTCAAATGGATGTAACCAGGCACATTCCTGAAGAAAAGTGTAGATCAGAGAAGAGTGTGGTGGAGGCGCAAGAAACAGCTGCTGCTGAGTTTAGTTCCTTTAGTCTCGATGATCCAGGACTGTGGACCTACTTGCGCAGTAGCCTGAGGGACTTCCTTGTACTGCATGGCCCCAGCAAGTGAACAAATTCATGTTCCCGAAAGACAATGAAAATAGAAGTTTCCATCCAACACATTACTGGCGTGAAATCCCCAATGGTGACACAGTGGAGAGGCCATGGCTTATGTACTCAAAAACCCAGAATGCTGCATATTGTTTTTGTTGCAAACTCTTCCAGTCTAATGTTCCAGCCACACTGGGTTCTACAGGAACAAAGGACTGGAAAAATCTGGCTAGAAATCTGGCATGCCATGAGAAGGCAGCAAATCAGCAGAGAGCATTCCATAGGTGGAAAGAGCTTGAGATGAGACTAAGATTAAAGGCCACCATAGATGATCAGCATCAAGAGAAGATTGCATCAGAGTCTCTTTACTGGCAAAATGTTCTGAAAAGGCTCGTTGCCATTGTGAGAATGCTTGCTACCCAAAACCTAGCACCGCGTGGCACTTCAGATCAGCTGTATGTGCCAAACAATGGAAACTTCCTTTAAATTGTGGAGCTGAGGGCTGAGTTTGATGCTGTACTCCAGGAGCATCTAAGAAGAGTCACCACCCAAGAAATGAACACACACCACTACCTTGGAAAAACAATTCAAAATGACATCATACAGTTACTGGCAACAAAAGTCAAACAGAAGATTGTGGCAGATCTGAAGTGAGCAAGATATTACTCTGTTATTCTGGACTGCACACCTGACATCAGCCATACGGAACAAATGACTTTAATGGTGCATTTTGTAACAACAACAGAACCTAGTGAAAATGTCCATGCAATGATAACTGTTGCAGAGCATTTTCTAGAATTTATTGACATTGATGATACTACAGGAGCTGGTATGACAAATGTGCTTCTTAAAAAGCGGGAAGATACGGGAATTGCGATAGCTGACATAAGAGGTCAGGGCTACGATAATGGTGCCAACATGAGAGGAAAGAACAGAGGAGTGCAGACACAGATCTGAGAGTTAAACCCTCAAGCTTTTTTTGTCCCATGCAGTTCTCATTCATTGAACTTGGTGGTCAGTGATGCAGCATCAGCTTCTAGTGAGGCTGCTGAATTTTTTAATGTAATTCAAAGCATCTATGTATTTTTCTCTGCATCAACTCATTGATGGCAAATTTTGAAGCAACATCTGGGAACATCCTCTCTGACTCTGAAACCACTGAGTGCCACACGATGGGAAAGTCGAGTGGAGGTGATAAAGCCCATCAAACACCAAATTGGGAATATAGATGATGCTATAGTTGCCATTATGGAGGTTAATGCTGTGTCAGGAACTGTTCGTGGGAGAACAGTGGCAGAGGGAAATGGAATCACCAGAAACATACATAACGTCAAATGTCTGTGTGGCTTAGTGTTGTGGCATGACGTACTGTTTGAAATAAATGTTGTAAGCAAGAGACTCCAAGGTGTTGACCTTGATATATCTGGAGCAATGGGACAACTGGACAAAGCAAAGTCATACCTAGTCTTACTGGTCAGATGAGGGATTTCAAAACGTTCTGAAGAGTGCACAGAAGTTGGCAGAGGAACTTCACACTGAAGTTTTCCCACCCATTCAAGAATACAAGAGTCACTGAAGAAGAAGACATTTTGATTACGAGGCATGGGATAATCCCATAACAGATCCCAAACAACAATTCAAAGTTGAATTCTTTAACCAGGTGCTAGATTGTGCAATACAGTCAGTTGAAGAACATTTCATGCAGCTCAAGGAACACAGCAGTATATTTGGGATGTTGTATGATATTCCAAAATTCCTCACTAAACCTGAAGAAGACCTACACCAGCAATGCAGGGTGCTAGAGACAGTGCCGACACATGATGACATGCACAATATTGATGCGAGTGATTTAGGTGATGAACTGAAAGCCCTTTCAAGATACATTTCAGCAGGATCAACTCCAAAGGCTGTTCTGGAATATATGTGCACAAATAAGATGACCACCCTCTTTCCAAATGCTTTTGTTGCTCTGGGCATACTTCTACCACTTCCTGTAACAGTTGCCAGTGGAGAACGCAGCTTCCCCAAGCTGAAGTTAATAAAAACACATCTACGCTCCACAATGACACAGGAGAGGCTGGTCGGCCTTGCAACCATCTCAACAGAGCATGAGCTGGCCCAGACTGTGGACCTTCAGGCAGCCATTCAAATCTTTGCAACCAAGAAGGCCTCGCACACGTCCTAATGTCCAACCTAAACTGCCCTTGCTGCAATTTACGCCCATGGCTTTCTGAGTGGTTTGTGTGGCAGGGAACAGCTTGAGAGCAGGGGGCTGCGGTGTGGAGCCTTTGGAGTGGCCCAACATTGCTTGCACTCCCAGGGCAGGGGTCTGTGTCCTTTCCTGGGAATCCTGCCCTTCCCGGGGCTGGCGGCCCAAACGACACCATGCACGCCACATTCCTACGCTCTGAAAGAGGCCCGGGCAGGAGCCGGCGATTTACCGTTGCACACTCACACCCCTGGTCTAATTTGCACACGCACCGTTTCAGTGAGCGAGTCGAGTGGTAAATGCAACTCGCCGCACACAGGAGCAATGCCCCGGTGTGTGCATGTCCAGCTGTGGGGATTGCACAGCTGGACAAGGCTCTTCCCCAGCCTGGGTTGTCTGCTCCCCTGATGTGGGTGACAGGAACATCCAGAAGGGAGAGGAATTAGTTAGGGCGGCACATGCTGGGTGAATCAGGACAGCAGAATTGTATCCAGGCAGGAAGATGCGTTGGACCAGGGAATCATACCCAGCGGGAGGCGGGGGGCCCGTTGTTCTCTGACAGGCGGGTGGATCCAGCCAGGAACTCATCCCGCAGGGAAGGGCCGGGAGCCACGATACTCAGGACATTTAAAACTAGACTGCCCAGAGCCCTAGATGATGCGCGGTGGAGCGTAACCCTGCCCTGGTCCCTGGGGACGGACTGCAGGACCTAACAGGTCTGTGTCATCTCTAGCTCCTGTGCCGCCGATTCCCTGTTGACTCTCCCACGCCGGCCCTGCCAGCAGCCTGGATTCTCCTTGGAGGCTGCTCGCCCAGCGTGGTTGGAGAGCTCTGGTGGGCACATCAGGGAGTGTCTCCTCTGACTCTCCCACCCCGCCGCTCTCCATCGCACCCACATTCCTCGGGCGGTTTCTCACCGCTTCCCAGCGGCGCTCCCTCCTCGGCTCTCCTGGGTGGGGGACTGGCAGCTAATGCCGGCCAGCACGTCGAACCCTTTGGCTGGATTTGGGCAAACACCCGGAGCCGTTGCTGCACCCGGGGGGCCCTGCACCAAACTCGACTGATGTTCGGAGCCGGCAGGGCCTGGGCGAAGGGCTCAGAGCAGAACAGCATCCTTCAGGAGAACCACCGCTCCAGAGCCGCTTGGCCGTGCAGAGAGAGCAGGGAGGAGCGGACACCTCCAAGAGGGCTCTGGTGGGTTCTCATTCCCCGGCTCTGGCTCATCCCCTCCTCACCCACTGGGGCCTTCTCCTGGCAAGAGCAGCGCTGGCCCAGCGCTATAAAAGCTGTGGGTGACCAGGGAAGGATGGACAGCCAAGGGGCGCGTCCCAGCCCCTTCCTCTGCAGGGTCATTACAGATATTAGCTAGCAACTGGACTAGCCTTCCTTGGGAGTGACGCCAGACCCCGGGGCTAACAGCTGGGGGGATCATTCCCCTCTATTCGGCACTGGTGAGGCCTCATCTGGAGTATTGTGTCCAGTTTTGGGCCCCACACTACAAGAAGGATGTGGATAAATTGGAAAGAGTCCAGCGGAGGGCAACAAAAATGATTAGGGGGCTGGAGCACATGACTTATGAGGAGAGGCTGAGGGAACTGGGATTGTTTAGCCTGCAGGAGAGAAGAATGAGGGGGGATTTGATAGCTGCTTTCAACTACCTGAAAGGGGGTTCCAAAGAGGATGGATCTAGACTGTTCTCAGTGGTAGAAGATGACAGAACAAGGAGTAATGGTCTCAAGTTGCAGAGGGGGAGGTTTAGGTTGGATATTAGGAAAAACTTTTTCACTAGTAAGGTGGTGAAGCACTGGAATGGGTTACCTAGGGAGGTGGTGGAATCTCCTTTCTTAGAGGTTTTTAAGGTCAGGCTTGACAAAGCCCTGGCTGGGATGATCTAGTTGGGGTTGGTCCTGCTTTGAGCAGGGGGTTGGACTAGATACCTCCTGAGGTCCCTTCCAACCCTGAGATTCGATGATCCGGGGGGCAGCGCGCGGAGCGGGAGCCCGCCCCGGGGAGCAAAGGCATGAGCAGCGCAGAGCCCGGGGCCGATCAAAGGTTTAGAAAACCCGAGCTGTGAGGAAAGGCTAAAAAAACCTGGGTATGTTCAGTCTGGAGAAAAGAAGCGTGGAAGGCGGGACTTGAGAACAGTCTTCAAATCTGGGAAGGGCTGGCATCAAGAGGACAGTGATTGATTGTTCCCCATGTCTGCTGAAGGCAGGACAAGCAGTAACGGGCTTAATCTGCAGCAAAGGAGATTTAAGTTAGATATCAGGTGAAACTGTCTAACTCTCAGGGCCATTCAGCTCTGGATCCGGCTTCCCAGGGAGGTTGTGGGATCCCTGTCACTGGAGGTTTTTAAGCCCAGGCAGACAAGCCCCGGCCAGGGCTGGTCTAGGTTCACATGGTCCTGTCTCAGTTCAGGGGGCCCATGATGACCTCTCCAGGTCCCTTCCAGCCCTACTGCCCAGCCACGCCCGGACCCAGCTAACCCCTGTAATGCTGGGTGCAGCAGGATGCTTCCAAGCACTGGCTAACCTCACTAGGGGGGGCATCTGTCCTCAGAGCATAATGCCCATAGGCAGCCCCGGGTGGGCCTGGACTTGCTGGCTAGGGCTGGGGGGTGGGTGCAGCCCCGCCTCAGACCTAGGGCTGGCCCTAGCAACGCCTGCATTCGCCACCTCCAGGCTCAGTGACTGACGTCTCTTTTGCCCAGGCGCCAGCCCGGCGGTGGGCAGCTGCCGGGCACGTGCTAAGCAAGACAGGCCAAGACAGGCCACGTGGCCCTGGGGCAGCCCCCCTCCTTGCCCTGACGGGATTGACTCTGAGACCCTTGTCCCCAGCTGAGCCCGGCCTGGGCCCCGTCAAGGCCCAGCTGTCTCTGTGGGGATGGGGAAGGTTGGATGCGTCCCCCATGTGGGCGAGCTCCGGTAGAGGGGGCACAGCCTTCTTGGCATGGCGCTCCCTGTGCATGTATCACCACCTGCTGCTGGGCGTAAGGCAGGGCTAATGGGAGAGGGGCATTATTATCCTCAGTAAAGAGATGGGGGAATTAGGCACCAGGAGGGGAAGGGACTTGACTAAGGTCACACAGGGAATCAGTAACAGAGTCAAAAATAGAACCCCAGTGCCCTGACTCCCCAATCCTCCCCCCCCCCCCGCTCTAAACACTAGACCCCACTCCATTCCCAAAGCTGGTGTGGACCTGAATTTATGGGCTCGTTTATTTTGGGTTGCCAATGATCTGATCAGGAGATAATTTAGGTTCTTCTCCCAATTCAGGCTGCAGGGATAGAGAACACAGAGACTTCAATATCGTGAGAGGGCTCTTGGGGTGTATGGCATGGACACGTCTACTGAGGACAACACCAACTTGTTAAGATCTTTATTAAACTAAATGAAAGAAGCATAAATGCTACAAAACACAGAGTCACAAAGAAGTAATAGGTTTCTGAGTAGCAGCTGTATTAGTCTGTATCAGCAAAAAGAACAGGAGTATTTGTGGCACTTTAGAGACTAACAAATTTATTTGAGCATAAACTTTTGTGGGCTACAGCCCACTTCATCAGATGCATAGAATGGAACATATAGTAAGAAGATATTTATACATACTGTGATGGTGCAAGGCCAGAGGGCTATAGTAAAGTGTTGAGGAACAAGTATGTTAGCCCCGGGCTAACCAAATCCCTGATACCTTGGTAACCAAATGGCAGTTGCTCCAGGTTAATCAAGACACCTGGGGCCAATTAAGATCCTTCTAGAAAAAGCAGTGGAGATGGCTAGATTGATTGGGACACCTGAAGCCACTCAGGGGCTGGCTGGAACTAGTTAAAAGCCTCCCAGTTAGTCAGTGAGGTGTGGATGTCAGGAGCTGTGAGAGGAAAGTTGCGCTGTTGAAGAGACTGAGCGGTACACACCATACTAGGCACAAGGAAGGAGGCCCTGAGGTAAGGGTGAAGTGGAGTTGGAGGAAGTGGGGGCTGCTGTGGGGAAGTAGCCCAGGGAATTGTACGTGTCCTGTTTTTAAAAGGTCAGCTACCGTAGCTGATACTATTAGGGTCCCTGGGCTGGAGCCCGGAGTAGAGGGCGGGCCCAGGCTCTGCCCCCCTTTGCCCCCGGATTAATCTCTGAGACTGGGAGACAGCAGAGACTGTGCAAGGGAGGATAGCTTCTGTCACGGAGTGTGGGGGCATCAGGCCCTGCACCCCTCTTCCTGGGATTCACTGTGACGCTCAGCCAGCCAGTAGAACAGAAGGTTTATTAGGGATGCCAGGAACACAGTCCAAACAGAGCTTGTCAGTACAAACAGGACCCCTCAGTCGGGCCCTTCTGGGGAGCAGGGAGCTTAGACCCCAGCCTGGGGCTCCCTGCATTTCACCACCCAGCTCCAAACTGAAACCAACCAGACAAACCCTCCAGCAGGCTCTTTTCCCCTCCCCCGGGGCCCCTCCTCTAGACTGTGTCCATTATCCCAGCCAAAGGTGTCACCTCCCAACCCCCCTCCTGGCTCATGTTACAGCCTCAGGTAAAGTCTCCCATTCCCAATGCAGCAGGTCCCAGGGAACCTCCCCCGCAACCCTCCCAGGTCAAATCCACCTCGCTCCCTATTCCGTCACAGCTTCTCCTTACCTCCCTCGCTGGCTTATGATGACAATGGCTCAGTAGACTGTCTCTAGAGAGAAAAGGGTTACGTGGAGGGTCACAGTGAGCCTCTGGGGCTAGTGAAATCCACCAGGAAACACAGGACCCACGGAGACAAGAACAGAGCTTTGTCACAATACAGAGACCATGAAAAGGTGGAAGTACCCATACCCACTGTAAGAGGCTAATTTATTTAGAGGAACTATTAATACAATTCTATGACCCCTGATGGTAACATCTCTATTCTAAAAGACGACGTAAGCTAGTAGACTCACACCCTTCCCTGAAAACCCGTAGTAGGAGATAGAGGCCCAGCCTCGTCTCTGGCATGCCCGAGGAACTGATGGTCCAGGCTTCCCAAATTGGTATGGATTAGGTTTGGGTGTTGAGTAGCTAGACTGTATTGCAAAGGGGAGCTGGTAGCTTGATAGAAGATAGGAAGAAGCGATCCCTTTGCATGGTTGTTTGCCCTCTTATAGGGTCCCGGTGCTGCCCACTGCTGGAATCTAGGCCCAGCCTATCATGCCCAAATCTTATTTCCTCACCCACATAAATCTTCGGGTGCACTTACTCTATGGATTAACATATTATGACATATATTCATACGTATTAGTATCGATTATCTCATTCCTGACACCGTTACCCTTGGTCTAACTCATGACTTCCATGTTCTGCGGTTACCGGTCTGCTCCAGACTCAAGGTAAACAGAGTCAGTTCTTTGTTCGGTTCCCCATTCAGTTCCCCAAAGTTAAGAGGGTCGACCAGTAGGCCATGTATCTATGCCAAAGGATACAAACACTTATACTAACTTGCTCTAGCTAATCATACAGAATACAGGCCAGTAGGTTACTTGCATTACAGCCAGCTATTATGAATAACCATGAATAACTCTTATGAATGCCATAAACTGGAATGCCACATAAACAAAACCCCAGAAAATACTATGATTCATTAATAATATATGATAAAATAATATGAATCAAACCCAAAGAAAACATAGTATGCAATATAGCAAGCTAGCAAACTGACCTTATGGGTTACAAATCCCACCTTTGATGGGGTGATTGCATAAAAACTCCATCACATAGACAAGGGAGTGGATAGTGGATGTGTGAAAACAGGTTCCATATTACTTTCCACCTCTCGGGGTGGAGGCAGGATATCCTAATGAGCTACCTCCTGATACATCTCTACTACAGTCATTATGGATACATATTCACCATCGATATCTGTTGGCTGTACGGGCAATTGCTCTTTTTCCTTTAACTTGTTGATCTTACACTGCATGTATCCTAAAGTGATGAAAATAATCCCTGTTGCAATGTCTTGGACAATATTCCCTTTAACCCAATTTCTTCCCAGGGAACATCATAAGAACATAAGAATGGCCATACTGGGTCAGACCAAAGGTCCATCCAGCCCAGTATCCTGGCCACCGACAGTGGCCAATGCCAGGTGACCCGGAGTGAGTGAACCTAACAGGTAATGATCAAGTGATCTCTCTCCTGCCATCCATCACCCCCCTCTGACAAACAGAGGCTAAGGACACCATTCCTTACCCATCCTGGTTAATAGCCATTAATGGACTTCACCTCCATGAATTTATCCAGTTCTCTTTTAAACCCTGTTATAGTCCTAGCCTTCAGAACCTCCTCAGGCAAGGAGTTCCACAGGTTAATCTATTGCCTGATCTCCCCCATCTAATTATTGGACAATAGCTTGTTTAGCTTTATCCATGTCATTCATAATTTGAATGAGGTGGGTTTCCTTTCCAATTAATAATTGTTTTAATTGTAGTCCCAGAGGGGGACTATATACCGAAAACGTTGGAGTGTTTTGGATTGTTTGATAAAAGGGATCAGATAAAATCATGGTAGTATTTTCAAAGGCGGGAATAGGGGAAATTACTTGGTTTCCAACTGAAGTAAAATGCTTTGGAGTAAAACAGAAATTCGGATCTGTGACCTGACACTCCAAGGAACCTTTCCTGGTTAGTCACTATGCAAAATTGGCCTTATTTCTCCAATCCCCATACGGGATTCCGTGTATGAGGGGCATGGAATTGGACCCCCTGGAAACTAAATGCAAATCTGTATTGTGAATCCCGGGTCACTGGCAGGGTCCAAAAGCTGTTACTGATGTCTAGAACTGTGAACCACGCAGCCTCCAGATCAAAAGACTTACTGAGGTCTGGCGTCCTGACCACTGTAGGGGCACAAGTAGGTGTGACCTGATTTAAACGTCTGTAATCAATTGTGAGACACCAAGAGCCATCTGGCTTCTTAACGGGCCAAATCGGGGACTTGGCTGGGGAAGTACATTTACGTAGGACTCCCTGTACCAGCAAAGACTTAATAGTCTTGGCTACGTAAGGTGTAGCCTGATCTGGATAGGAGTACGGTTTCTGGGCTGGCACATCTCCTCCTTCCACAACAACAGCGACTGCCATACACCCACAGTCATCTTTATGTTTGTCAAAGGCGCTGGCATGTTTGCGGCTTAGGACTTGTAACTCTGAACAGCGTGGACGTTCTGCTAGCAATTTGTCCAGGTTGTGTTCATCTGGTCCTGGGCCCTGCACTGCGGAGACCATCCCGCAGTCAGGCAGGAATCCATTTCCTGTCCCGTAGTAAAACACAACCACTGATTAGCCATATCAATAACACATCCCGGCCTGCACAGGAAATCAGATCCCAACGAGTTATTCTCTGGGTCTGACAATGTCAGTGATGCAAAAGTATGGGTCTTTCGCAGGTGACTGATTTGTACTTTAACGGGTTTAGAAAGCATGGCCATAACTCCTGGATTGAACCCAGGAGTCCTGGCTCCCAGCATCCCCTGCTCTAACCACTGGGTCCCACTGCCCTCCCAGAGCCAGGGGAGAGAACCCAGGAATCCTGGCTCCCAGCATCCTCTGCTGTAACCACTGGATCCATTGCTCTCCCAGAGCCAGGGGAGAGAACCCAGGAATCCTGGCTCCCAGCATCCCCTGCTCTAACCAGTAGCCCCCACTCCCTCCCAGAGCTGGGGCTAGAACCAGGAGGCCGGGCTCCCAGCCCCCCCCCCCCCCCCACTGCTTTAACCACTAGACCCCACTCCCCTCCCAGAGCTGGGAGTAAAGCCCAGGAGACCTGACTCATGGTCTGACATGGGCCGTATTCAGAACCCGGGGCAGAAGGGCCAGTTCCCAGGGAAATCTCTGAGTCACACTCACTGGAGACCTGAACGGTGGGGTGAGACCCACACCCTGGGGTTGGAAAGCTGGCGTGATGGACAAAGCGGTGCGAACCGCATCAATCTGACCGGCAGTGGACTTTCCAACGGAGTGTAATGTAGATACCCAGGGGATAAAGGGGCCACATAGCAGGAACTGTTCCTAACACAAGGTCTGGGATAGAATGGGCGGGGGGGGCTGATTCCCCTTATCCCCTGGTTTTCCTGCTGTACCCCTTTCTCCAGGTGTGTAAGTTACATTCACTTGGCACCCCCTGTTCAGTGCCAGATCGGTGCAAGGTACCCGACCGCCCTGCCCTTCCGCCAGTGTTCAGGCCCCCGCTGATCTCAGGTAAATACGGAGCAATCCCAGAGACTCCAAGGCAGCTGCTCTGGATTAACGCCTGGTGTGACGAACTAGGACTGTTGTTAATGTTTTCCCTGAGTACTGTGTGGGTGCCTCGGTTTCCCTATGCAGTGCTTGAGTATCTAGGTGGTGGGACAAGGGTGCATGATTGTTACAGAGCCCTAGGGCAGGGGCCTGGACACAGAGAAGGGCCGACACTCGGTCTCCTAGCAACTGATGGCCCCGGCCCCTCCCCTGCAAAGGTGAGAGCTGAAGGTGTTCGAATAAAGGGATCAGGTGACCTGTTGGCCCGGGAAGGAGACAAAGGGGAAGGCGGGGCTGGACACTTTCAGTTTGGAGCTGGCTGGGGAACATGGAGGGAAGCGCAGACAGGGTCTGGCCTCCCTGCCCGCCTTTTGGAGCTGTGGGGTAAAACGCAGGGAGCCCCAGGCTGGGGTCTAAGCTCCCTGCCCCCCGGAAGGGCCCGACTGAGGGGTCCTGGTTGTACTGACAAGCTCTGTTTGGACTGTGTTCCTGGCATCTCTAATAAACCTTCTGTTCTACTGGCTGGCTGAGACTCCCAGTGAATCCAGGGAAGAGGGGTGCAGGGCCGGACTCCCCCACACTCCGTGTCACCTGGGGAGCCACCTTACGTCTCCTCCTTCCCCAGGGACGCTCAGCCAAGACCCAGCGTCTGTGTTAAATTCCGGGCGCTCCTGCGTTGGGCTGTGGTGACCAGACCCCCGGGGGCTTCAGCCTGGCTCCCTGGCCACCAGATCGCGCTGCCTCCCTGAATCTTTCACAAGGAGAACGGCTCAGGAGCCCTGCGGTCACGGCCGGCGAGGCCACGCCTGGCACCCGTTCCCGGTCGCAGCTCTGGCTGGGCAGGGGCGGAGAACCGCGTCCGGCCCGGCTGGCTGGCTGAGGAAGTGTCTGGAGCTTCCCCCGGGGAACCCCACCCCCCTCTTGCATGTGCGTCTCGAACCCGGTGCTTTAAGAAGGGACTAAAGGGGGCTCCTGCCAGGCCTTTACTCAGCACAGCCCCAGGGCCAGCGTGGGGGCCCACCTGGCACGGTCGAAGGATGGGGGACCGGCAGAGAACAAGACCCGAGCCCCTGGGGGCAAAGCAGCTGGGGAGCTGACGTCCACGGGAGAAGGGACAGACGGCAGACATGGGTGCCACGCAGGGAGCGTTGCTGTGGGGGTGTCTCACCAGCCTACACTGCCCTGCCCCCCCAGGCCCTAGACTCCAACCTCCAGCTGTTTGTGGGCTGCTCGGGGCAGGGAATGAGCCTCTTTCCGCGGGCGTGCAGCACCTTGCACACGGAGCGCCACGGCAACAGAACTAACCGAGCCGCCTGGCTTTTGTACCGCTTATCGGTCACGTGACCGTGCCACCAGCCAATCACCGCGCACGGTTCGCTGGGCTCGGACGCCTCCCTCGGGCTGCGGCCAGGCCAGGAGTCCTGATTGGCTGACACTCGCCTCAGTTTCCATAGCGCCTTTCCCCCCCCAGCGCGACGCACTGCGGCTCGCACCACCTAGCGTGGAGATGCAGCCCCCTCTGGGGTGGGACCCGGCAGCTGATTGGCGGCCACACAGTCAGCGCCTGGCCCGGTTGCTACTCACCAGGGCTCTTCCCGCTCCGTCACACAGGCTTATGGAGCTGAGCTGGGAGCGGCACAGCACTTGGAAGCCCAGTGGGGTCAGGCCTGGCCATCGGGGAGCGAGGGGAGCGCTCAGAGAACTCTGGATGCTGCGTCAGGGGGTCTCATAGGCAGCCGTGAACCGCCCTGAGGTGCTGCCCTGTGGCCCTGGCTGGGCCATTTGCACAGGGGGGTTTCACCCTGGGGTCCTGGCCAAGTCTGGGCTGACCCTTGCCCTGCGGCTGTCAAACAGCGACTGCCCTCCCCCAGAGACGGCTGCATTTCAGCGCTGTGTGCATGTCGTCCGGCCGTCTCAAACACCCTCGGAGGTCCTTAGAACCAGGACATGATTATTCCCATACGGGGCCCGGAGGCTTTGCCCGGGGGCTCCTCCAGCAAACTCCCACCCCTGACGGCACAGCCAGGTTTTACTGGGGGGGGGGAATTGGGAGGGGCTTTTGCAATGACTCAGCCTCTCTGCTCCGACCCTGGCCAGAGTGACGAAGTGGGGGCCGGTGCCAGGCCGGGACTGCAGTCTGACGCACGCTAAGGGGACACTTTCCCAGCGAGCAGGAGCTCTCCCCTGGGTCCCAGCTGGAAGACGGCTAGGGGCTGGCCGGGCTTGGCTTCTGGGAGATTCTCTGCGGTCGGTGGCAGTGTCCGGCTGCAGCGCTGCTGGGGGCCAGGCTGCCAGGAGATGCGGAGTTGGCCAGACACGACACTGGTTGGCTGCCTCGCCGCGGGAACCGGCAGCATTGCGAGCACCAGCAGGAGCTGAGGTTTATCCCAGGGACCCTTCGCCCCTCGGGCCACAGACGTGGCTTCCAAGCAGATCCTGCGGCTGTAGATCCCCAGGGGTTAGAGACAGAAACCACTCCTTTCTCCCCCCGCCAGGCCAGACCATCAGCTAAACTCAGCACATTGAAAATCTGCCCCCCACCCCAGAGCAGGATCAGCCCCCGTTTCTAGCGCCTTGCCCAGTCTAAGTGCCCCGTGGGATGGGACGCAGGGCGCAGCCTCGCGCATTTCACTCTCCAGGCTCAGCCTCCGGGTTCCCTTTGCCAATCCCCTGCTGCTCATGGCTCCTAGCTAGGCCGCTGCACAGCGTCCGGCTGGCTGGTAACACTCCCCAGATATCCGTTCTCTGGGCCCACTTCCCCCCACGCCAGCACTCAGCCGGCTCAGGCAGATTTTGCTCTTTTAGGCCCCCATTCGGCAAGGTACTCGAGCACCTTTGCTGACTCCTAATGCAGGCTCCACCCCCCTGATCCTTTCCCTGGCTCTTCTCTGACCCCCGCTCCAGTTTGTTCATTTCTGTGTTTCAACCCCAAAGGCAGCAATTCCCCTTTAAGCTCATCGTCTATTTCATTGTACCCCTTCCGAGCGGGTTCTGCCAGCAGTTTCAGTTCCTGTCTCCTCCAAGTACAGATCATTATCTAGATTTTTCAGACTCCTTTCCCATCATCGGCCCCCGTTTTCATTTGCTCCAAACTTTCTTAAACCGTCTCCTTTGTTTTCTTCTCCAATGTCCCATCTCTGGTCTCAGGCCAAAGGGGAATTTTTTTTCCCTGGAAGTTTGATTAAAATAATCTGTCCAGCCGGTTCGGAGGCTGGGCCATTGAAAGGCGAGTGACGCACTTTCCATTTCACAATTTTTTTAAAAAAAATCAGAATACTGGAAGCTCCTCCGTTGTCCCTGGGGCCGACACTGGAGATTTCACAATGTGACCTGAGCCGCGGAGCGTTCCGCCAAAGAGCAACAACAACCTGAACACACACACACACAGACGGTGGGTATCTATTTCACAGCCTGCAGGAGGGCATGTTATGTTCTTATGTCAGCAAGGGCTGCGTCCTGACCCTCCGGGCCAAAGCACAGGCCTCCACCGCATGAGTGAAAGGAGTAACTCTAACAGCCGGCAGTGGTAGTAGGCTGCTCTCCTTCAACCGGTCCCCAGTTACAGCTCACATTCCATTGGGAAGCTCCTTCGTCACTCAAGCCCTCACCGTTCCCACAAGCCGTCCGTGCAGGGAATGTGTCTTGTGTTGCCCACCATCAGACTTGGATTTCGGCTCGCGTGTGCCCACTGCCGGCTGCCCTGGGGATGGGCTCAGGGACGGGGTGCAGCCCCCAGAGGTCCTTGCGGGATCCTGCAAAAGTATTTCAGCGGCCGACCGGCTATTTGCAGACTAGTGGCTTTTGCTCTTCGCGGCTCGTTACTGGACTGGTTTTGGCATCTGATTGGTCATTTAAAACACGTCGGGTTGTTTCTGCTTCCTGAAACGAGGATCTAGTGTAGGGGGCCAGCAGGAAGCCAAGGCCCCACTTAAGGTCCAAGCAGAGTGGCTCCCCCTTGCGCACTGTGGCTCATGAAAGCCCAGCATAATCAATGGGGTAGAGTCTATGTGCACCTCTGCCGGCTGGCATCAGAACTATCCCACTGTGTGTCATAGGCCCTGTACTGCAAGCTCTAAGGGAGAGTCTCCTTTTGCTCAGATGATCAGGGCCTGAGTTTGGAACAGGAGATCCAGGGTGTATTACCAGTGACACATGGCCATGGTGAGGGGCCGAGTGGCTTTGGTTTGTTATAATACAGTCCTTACCCTGCTGCACAGAGCTGGGGGGAACGGGGCTGACTTAGGGCCCAGTAGCCGAAGCACAGGGGCAAACCGGCTGTGGCATCCCAGGGCTCAGTTATCTCTGTGACCCCGGGGGGATCCTCTGGGGTGTGCCAAAGGCAAGTCGCTCTCAGGACCTGGCACCCTGGGTTATTTAGGGCTGGGTACCGCAGAGTGCCCTGCGGGGGGCGTTTTACCCTTCTGCCAGGTGTGGCTTTCAGAGCGATGGGTCTGTGACTCCGAGTCCCCCGGGCCGGTGGCCTTTGCCCCCCCGGGAGCCCGGACAGCGTGCTCCCCCTGGCTGTCAGTAGCCACCGGCACCTCCTGGCAACTCCGACCTGGGCTAGTTATCGCTGTGGCCACCAGGGCTAATCCGCGCAGAGAGCTGGCCCCTGGGCCCCGGCTCCAGAGCGACCGGGTCAGTCCCAGTTTCTCTGTCCTAACTGGGGGAGGCCGCCGGCTCCGCCCTGCTCAGAGCCGCAGGAGAGGAATCATAGAATCATAGAATCTCAGGGTTGGAAGGGACCTCAGGAGGTTCTAGTCCAACCCCCTGCTCAAAGCAGGACCAACCCCAACTAAATCATCCCAGCCAGGGCTTTGTCAAGGATGACCTTAAAAACCTCTAAGGAAGGAGATTCCACCACCTCCCTAGGTAACCCATTGCAGTGCTTCACCACCCTACTAGTGAAAAAGTTTTTCCTAATATCCAACCTAAACCTCCCCCTCTGCAACTTGAGACCATTACTCCTTGTTCTGTCATCTTCTACCACTGAGAACAGTCGAGATCCATCCTCTTTGGAACCCCCTTTCAGGTAGTTGAAAGCAGCTATCAAATCCCCCCTCATTCTTCTCTTCTGCAGGCTAAACAATCCCAGTTCCCTCAGCCTCTCCTCATAAGTCATGTGCTCCAGCCCCCTAATCATTTTTGTTGCCCTCCACTGGACTCTTTCCAATTTATCCACATCCTTCTTGTAGCGTGGGGCCCAAAACTGGACACAGTACTCCAAATGAGGCCTCACCAGTGCCGAATAGAGGGGAATGATCACGTCCCTCGATCTGCTGGAAATGCCCCTACTTATACAGCCCAAAATGCCGTTAGCCTTCTTGGCAACAAGGGCACACTGTTGACTCATATTCAGCTTTTCGTCCACCGTAACCCCTAGGTCCTTTTCTGCAGAACTGCTGCCCAGCCATTCGGTCCCTAGTCTGTAGCAGTGCCTGGGATTCTTCCGTCCTAAGTGCAGGACTCTGCACTTGTCCTTGTTGAACCTCATCAGATTTCTTTTGGCCCAATCCTCTAATTTGTCTAGGTCCCTCTGTATCCTGTCCCTACCCTCCAGCGTATCAACCACTCCTCCCAGTTTAGTGTCATCGGCAAACTTGCTAAGGGTGCAGTCTACACCATCCTCCAGATCGTTGATGAAGATATTGAACAAAACTGGCCCCAGCACCGACCCTTGGGGCACTCCACTTGATACCGGCTGCCAACTAGACATGGAGCCATTGATCACTACCCGTTGAGCACGACCATCCAGCCAGTTTTCTATCCACCTTACCGTCCATTCATCCAGCCCATACTTCTTTAACTTGCTGGCAAGAACACTGTGGGAGACTGTATCAAAAGCTTTGCTAAAGTCAAGAAATAGCACATCCACTGCTTTCCCCTCATCCACAGAGCCAGTTATCTCATCATAGAAGGCAATTAGGTTAGTCAGGCATGACTTGCCCTTGGTGAATCCATGCTGACTGTTCCTGATCACTTTCCCCTCCTTTAAGTGGTTCAGAATTGATTCCTTGAGGATCTGTTCCATGATTTTTCCAGGGACTGAGGTGAGACTGACTGGCCTGTAGTTCCCCGGATCTTCCTTCTTCCCTTTTTTAAAGATGGGCACTACATTAGCTTTTTTCCAGTCATCCGGGACCTCCCCCGATTGCCATGATTTGTCAAAGATAATAGCCAATGGCTCTGCAATCACATCGGCCAACTCCTTTAGCACCCTCGGATGCAGTGCATCTGGCCCCATGGACTTGTGTTCGTCCAGCTTTTCTAAATAGTCCCGAACTACTTCTTTCTCCACAGAGGGCTGGTCACCTCCTCCCCATACCGTGCTGCGGAGTGCAGCCGCCTGGGAGCTGACCTTGTCTGTGAAGACAGAGGCAAAAAAAGCATTGAGTACACTAGCTTTCTCCACATCCTCTGTCACTAGGTTCCCGCCCTCATTCAGCAAGGGGCCCACACTTTCCTTGACTTTCTTCTTGTTGCTCACATACCTGAAGAAACCCTTCTTGTTACTCCTAACATCTCCGGCTAGTGTGATTTGGCCTTCCTAATTTCACTCCTGCATGCCTGGAAGCCTCTGCGTAGCAGGCTCTGGGTGGGAGAGAAGAGGGGCACGCCCCGCCACGGGAGGGGAGCGGTCCCAGGCCAGACGCAGCACGGGACGCAGGCAAGAGGGAGCAGGGCAGAAGGGCCGGCTGCCACCTAAGGGGACAGGAAGGAATTTCTCCCCGGATGCGCAGTGGGTCTGGTGTCTCCGTGGGGCAGCGCCAGGCTGGGGGCGGGGTTCTCCGCAGCATCAGAGACTGGCTTCCCCTGGAGACGGGGCCCCGGGTGCTCAGAGGCGGGTCAGACAATCCCTTTCCTGTGTCTGGCAGCTAGGGCTCGCTCACAGGCTAACTCGTCACCAGATCTGGGGTCGGGAACGAATTTGACCCTGGTCAGATCAGCAGGGACCTTGGGGAGGGGGGAGAGTCACCTTCCTCTGCAGCCTGGGTCACCCACAGGGCGTCTCCCAGCTAATCAATTCCCTGCCCTTGCAGGGGCATAGCTGGCATCTGGGTCTCTCCTGTTCTCTGCTTCTGGCAGCAGCCGCCTGACAACTGACCCGCTGTAGCCTGAGTGGGCTCAGGATCGGGCTCCCTGCCCGAAATCTTCCGGCCCGCGCCATGCAGGGCTCAGACGAGAGGGGCACCGGGGTCGCGCCTGGCCCTAACCTTCCATGGAGCTGCCCATCAGTTTCCTCTACCTCCCCCAGCCCCCGTCTCCCTTTCGCTGCCGCCCAGATCCACGGAGCTCTGGCCCCTCTGCCCGCCGGGACGGCTGCACCGCTGGGAAACCCCAGATCCCCAAGCGCTTTCTCTGGTCGCCGCTGGCCAGCGAATCCGGGCTCCTGCTGCCCCCTCCATCACAACGGCCCCACCCTCGGTCACAGCGGGGCCGCTCGCTGGGCCAGATCTCGCCCGCCGTTGCACAAGCGGAGGGGAAGGTTGGCTTTGAAACCCGTTTAGTCAAATCAGTGCGACTCTGGGTGTGGCTCCAGTGAGACAGACCTGACCCGGGAGCAGAGCGTCCACATGGGGGCTCCTGCTGCTTTAACTGAACCGGTTTAATGACATCAGGTCAATTAAACAGGTGGCAAATTGGGTGCAGCTGAGCCACCAGTTCCTGCCGATTCAGAGCTTGAATGTACCTGGCCAGAGGGTCTCTGTTCTGGCCTAGGAGGAGCAAAGAGGGCATAAGGACATGTGAGTGAGGGACATCGGTGGGCTGGGGGGAGCCCAGGGCAGGTGGGGCTGCAGTTTGGGAGTGAGGGGCACAAGCACATCTGGAGGGGATTGCAGGGCTGGAATAGCAGGGGGCTGCGGGTCAGGAGTGAGGGGCACCGGCAGAGCTGTGTGTGAGAGGAGCCCAGGGCTGGGCTAGCCGGGGGCTGCGGGTCAGGAGTGAGGGGCACCGGCAGAGCTGTGTGTGAGAGGAGCCCAGGGCTGGGCTAGCAGGGGGCTGTGGGTCGGGAGTGAGGGGCACCGGCAGAGCTGTGTGGGGGAGCCCAGGGCTGGGCTAGCCGGGGGCTGCGGGTCAGGAGTGAGGGGCACCGGCAGAGCTGGGGGGACCCCAGGGCTGGGCTAGCAGGGGGCTGCGGGTCGGGAGTGAGGGGCACCGGCAGAGCTGTGTGTGCAGAGAGCAGGGGTCAGGATTGAGGGAAGTGGGCAGGGCTCTGTGGGGCCATTGGACCTGCCTGTCCAGCGCCTGGTTCTGTGCAGTCCCCCCCACCCCCAGCATCCCCTGATCTAGCCACTCCCCTCCCCAAAGCAGCGTCACCGGTTCAGCTCCCCAGTGGCCGGATGAGCTGGAGGCCGGGCGCCCCTAGGGTTGCGGGCGTGGGGGAGGCTGCCTGGCCTGCAGCTGAAGCTCCCTGGCACCCACCCCTGCACCCCCGGTGAGAATTCCCGAGCTCTGGCCCCTGAGATGCCTGACGGGGGCGGGGGGTGAGTCACGGGACGGTGAGCAGCGAATGACGCCGGCCCCACGGGAGGGGGGCTGTGTGTGCAGACATCCCGCCGTGACTCGGAGCCGCTTCACCGAGCCCCTCGGAGCATGGGGGGGTGAGGGGGGGTGACGCCCTGTGCTGCCGAGAAGCCCGTTCGCTCGTCACTGCCGCTCCTGGCCCAACGGGCTTCGGCCGGCGGTTCCCGAGCCTGGCCGTGGGTCTGTGTGCCTGGCCAGCCCCTTCCAAGCAGGGTGTTTCCGGGCCCCCGACGGGCTTGGCTGGCACAGCAGCCGCTCCCAGCAGGGAAACCTACCAACAGGCCCCCGTGGCTTGGCCCGTCCCCCCTGGGCCTCGGGCCCGGCTGGCAGAAGTGGGTTGTTGGCGGGTTGCTCGTCCTCACTGGTTCCTGGGCGTGGGGCTGCGGGTGAGAGCCGGGCTCTGGGCTCTGGCCGGTTGGTTGCTCAGACGCGCTCTGGGATCCTGCCCCCGCGGCCAGGCGGCAGGAGCTGGCGTGTCCTGGAGAGACTAGGGCCAGGCACGCGGCTAGGAAAGACGATCGTGCGGCTGGGGATTTGAATCGGGGCGGCCCGTTCACTCAGCGGATCCCCGGGGTCTCCGGCTCTGCCCCAGACACTCTGGGTCCATCTACACGGCAGAGTCTCCCCCCCAATTGCGGAGTCGAGCCCACAGGCCTGACCCAGCCCCACACGGGGTCCCGGGGGGGCCGAGCGACGGCCCCATCGCAGTCTAACATTGGCACCGTCCTGGGACCGACCGTGGTGGCTGTTTTTGGAAGGGCCCTGCCGCCGTTTGTCCCCTGGTCTGAGCCTTGGCGGTGACTCGGTGCTGGGGGATGGGCCAGGCGCTGCCCCTTCGACTCACATCCTCGCCCTGGGGAGCTGGGACAGGCAGATGCTCCCCGGCCCGTTTTCTCCTCTTCCCTGCACCCTGGAACCCCCCTTTGCCCCTCGGCTACCCCGGGCCCCTGTGGGGGGCGGCCGAGATCGGGGCAGCCCGGCGCTGTGGGGCCTCTGGAAAGGCCAGCGGCCGGGCTTGGGGGTGGGTGTTTTCATGGGTTCTGAGATTCCCCAGCGGCCGGGGGTTCGGATCCAGGCCACGGGAGGGCAGGAGGCCGGGCCGGGCCCCACGGTGACCCAGGGTGGAGCTGGCCAGGCGGACACGATGCAGGCCCCTCCCGGCCCCCCGTGGGAGGAAGAGGGGGGCAAAGGCCTGCAGTGGGGCGGGGGGGAGCTGTGTAAGCGGGGGGGAGTGTGTGTATGTCCATGCATCTGTGCAGCTACACGGCTGTTTGCCTCTCGGCCCCGGGGAACAGCCCTAGTCTGCCCCCCGCCCCCCACTTGCTGGCCTGTTCCATCGGCCCAGGGCTCCCTCTGCTGGCCAGAAAGGGACCTGCACGGGCAGCTAGCTGAGAATCACCCCCCCGCACCCCCCGCCGCCGACCCAAGAGCAGCTGGCTCTGGGGCGTTTCCATGACACGGGGGGGGGGGGGGGGTGTTACTATGGAGACACCCAGGATGCTGCCGTGAGGACCAAGGAACGTGCAGCCGCCCCCGGGGACCCTCTGGTAGGTCGGGGGGACCCCAGCTCTGCTCTGTGTGTGTGTGTGGGGGGGTTGCTCCCCAGCCTCAGCGCTGGGCCACGCTCAGCTCCCGCTGCCCCCGCCCCGAAGCTGGGCTCTGGCAGCTCCCCAAAGCAGCCCCTACCTGGCGCCAGCCGGCCAGAGAGCGAATGGGCCAGGGAGACTGAGCCCCAGGGCGTAGCTGCTGCCCCCGCCCCCCCAGAGGTGGCTGCATTTTAGCAGGGCTGTGGCAGCAGCCAAATGCAGGGACAGGGCCCAGCCCACTCACTCCCCCCATCAGCTCCCGCCAGTGCCCCTCAATCCTGACCCGCAGGCCCTGTTGCGAGTCCAGCCCGGGCCCCTCTTGAACGCAGACGGGCCCGTGGGCTGACGGACTCGTGGTTCAGTGAGTCAGCCAATCAGCCACCGGCAACGGGCGCCTGAGACCCGACAAACTCATTCCACCCGCACTCTGCAGTCCGCTCGCTCCCCTTCCCACAGGGGGCAGGGCGGCGCACACAGAAGCGTGCAAATACACACACAGGCACGCACATGCAGGAACACACAAGCGTGCACACACACACATACAGAGACACTCACACACACAAGCGTGTGCACACACTCAGTGCCAGGTTTTCACTCCAGGCGTCCCTGACTCTTCCTGTCCCACCTCGTTCCAAGCAGCGGCTCTGAGCAAACACAGAGGCAGGCGCTATCCATTCCTCCCTGACGGGCTCCCGCGCCAGCCCTCTCGGGGCAGCGTTAACCATTCACCAGGGTGCTTGGTGATCCCCAAAGCGGCGAGTCCCTCGCTGGCAGGGGGCGGGTGTGACGCGAAGAGCCTAGAGGAGACCAGCTCCAGTGCCCCCACAGCGCCCCCCTAAGAGATGACACCCTGACTAGCTGCCCCCGCTGGAAGGAAACGTCTTTCTGCCGGTGTTTAACTGACCTGTGGAACTCACTGCTGCAGGATACATTATTGAAGCAAAGAACTCGGGGAAGGGTCAGGTGTTTGTACAGCCAAGAGCAGCCTCTGTGGTGACATTACCCTGGCCCGCACCATCCC